>JANLJB010029056.1:0-13208 GCA_026212285.1 Bursera cuneata | reverse complement strand
TTAAAAAAAGCAAACCTCAGGGGTCTTGTTGATGAAAATGATAAACTTGCTTTCTACTTAAGATTATGTCAAAACACAAAGGTATTATTTGAAATTGTCCCATTATAAATTAGTTTGCTTGATAATATAGTGATTTTATATAAATAAAAATTTTGTGTTATAAGAAATAAATAATTAATATGATATTATTAATTATTTAAGTCAGTTTTAATACGATAATTTGACGCGATGTTGATAGATCTGTATAAAATTACAAAAACGCCCCTAAGTATTGAGAAATGCGGGGCGGGGCCTAGGATAGGAAAAAAAGGAGGAATTGTAGAGTTTGGATTGGCTTAGGGTGGTGGTGCATGCCGGGGGGTTGAAAGTAGCACTTCGACTTGGAATACAAGACAAAAGTGGAAAATGTGGAGATAGTTTATCAAGGGGATTCGTTCCAGAGAAAGAACATACTTCCTGTTTAATTTTCTGGATATTTTGCTTAAGGGGAACAAAATATGTTCTTGTTTTGGTCTTGATTTGTTAGGATGGTTTCTTCCTAATAGGCCGAAGCCAAAGAGAGATTTTGCAGAAGAAAGTATTATTTATGTCGTCTGGGTTTGATCTGTCAATTACTGCTGGGGCTCTAAACAAGCTCTGGTTTTTTTTTCTCTATTTCTCTGCTTCTGCAACAAGTTTGGTGACTTCAACAGAGGTCATTCACCTTTTATATGCAATCAAGGTCAGAAGGGTTAGTAGTTTTGATGAATCCTAATAATTCTGTTTGATGGGTTTTTAACTTTTAATCAAGTTTTCTATTTATTTCTCTGGTGCAGGGATTCTTCTTGGGGAGGGTCAGGGTCGAAGAGAACATTGTTTCCGTCCAATTGAGGGTTTAAGGGGTTTTAAGGTTTTGAATTTTCTTGATACTCGGAGATTTTCTTTCCTTTTATTTTGTTTTTATTTATATATTTTCTCTTTGGGGCCTTCTTCTACGAAATGCCAGGCCTTGAAGAGCCAATTTTGAATTCTAACAAGAAAAAGCTAAAAAACGGAGAAAATTTGATTTCTATGAGGAAACTTCGCATTGTATGCCATGATTCTGAAGCTACAGATTCTTCTTCAAGTGAAGATGACGACGGGGATGGTTGCAATCACAAGAGAAAACAAGCTAAGCGTTATGTTTCTGAGATTTCTCTTCCGAGTTTGATAGACCAAGCGTGCCAGCAGAATGAAAGAAGTAGTAAGTTTGATGAGACTAAGACAACTCCAAAGTCTTCCACCATATATAAAGGTGTTAGGCGAAGGCCATGGGGAAAGTATTCAGCGGAGATCAGAGATCCATTTCGCCGGATTCGTGTTTGGCTTGGCACTTATAATACTGCAGAGGAGGCTGCTTTAGCATATCAGAAGAAGAAAAGTGAGTTCGAGAGCAGAGTTGAATTGGAGAAGAATAAGAATTCGAATTCTTCAGTTGCAAACTCTGAAGACACCACAGATACGTTTTCACTTCATTCCCCTTCATCTGTGCTCGATGGAACAACTTCTTCAGCTCCTCCTCTGGTCAAACAAGAGCATGCAAGTGAGGAGAAATTTGTGAAAAAATGTAATGGGCAGAAAATTTGCAATGGGGAAGAACATTCACATTTACATTTTGAAGATGAGCAATCTATTTCATATTTGTTGGCAGTGCCGGATTTGGATTTGGATTTTGGTTTCGAGGACACTTCAAAGGGACATCAGACTGATTATGGGCAGTTTTTCCCGGAAGATTATCTCCTGAACGAATTTGGAAATGGGGAGTTGATTGATTTTTCTAATATTCAGCTTAACCTGGATGACATAGCTTGGGCTGATGGAACTCTGAATTTTGCGAGCTCATAAATTTTGCAGTTAGGATGGAAAATAAATTCAAGCTCAACAACATGCCTGAGGATTTTTTTCGTCGTTGTCTTTGTTAAAGAGAGTGAGAGAGGTTGGTTCTTGGAGCTCTCCAAGATTTTGCACCACCTTGTTCAGTTTACAGATAGAATAAAAAAGAAAAAGAAAAAGAAAAAGAATTGATTAACTTATTATCTGAACCTTTCTATTCAGTTTAGAGATTTTGCACCACCTGTGTTTTCCTTTCTATTCAGCGTCTGAGACTGATATTTACACAGACACACAAGCCAAGATCCTTTGCATTATTTGATTATCTGGAATCTTCAGATGTCTCTTTTGCTTTTTCCTTCCAAATTTTATTAGAACTTTCAGAATTAATTGTCAAAATCTTACTAAAAGGGAGAAGTTATTTTTGTAAAGAATAATCTTTTTTGTATTCTTTTTAAATTGTCATAAATTTAGAAAAAAATTGCATTTAAATCTAACAGAAAAGTGCACTTAAATTTTGATCAGTATATTAATTTTTCGGAAATGGGTTAAATTTAAAAATAATCATTTTGATCATTTTTACAAGTATCTTATAAATTTACTATGATTTAGGGTTTAATTTGGAGAAAATCTTATTATAATATATTCTATTAAACTCGTAATATTTAATGGTAGACTTGTACTTGTAGCCATTTTCAGCGGCAGGTTATTAAGTGGAAAACAGTTAATTGAAAATTGGTGTAAAAGAGGAAGATGAAACGAAAGAAAGTGAAAATTTAGATGAATAATAGCGGGCAGTGTCACCGTTGCTAGAGACATCGAGAGGACGGCATAATAATAATAGGAATAATATGGGGGAAATACCAATAACCCCCCCATTAAATTTGAAGAAAAATTTAGTCCCACATTTTTATTAAACAAATATTTACCCCCCAAATATTTGGAGGGTAAGTGTTAGTTTTGAAAAAATAGTGATAATTTTTTTGGAGATAAGTGTTAGTTTAATAAAAATATGGGGTTAAATATTTTTTTGAAATCTAATTGGGGGTCAGATAAATTCCCCGAATAATATGTGACGACGGAGCCCATTTCTTCACTTTTGTCTTGCAAGCAAATGCGTGGAAGACTTTTTGAAGTTTATATGATGTGGTAGTTAAATGTACTTTTCATACCACATCAAGATAATGATGCTACTTTGCACCTTTACATTAAAATACAAATCACCTCATAGGTTTCCAAGGCATCATTACATAGCAAAATGCAACTGGGCAATTGGGTCGTGGCAAGTTCTTTGATTTTTCAATTTAATAAAAAAATAAAATCAAATCTAATGTTGGTTGATTCCAATCCAATGGATCCAATTAAGTATCTTGCTTGCACAAAAGTAGGCAGAGGCAAAGGCAAAATTAGTGCCACGTTAGGGCTGTCCTGTCAAATCATGGATTGGTCCCAAACAAGTCTCTTATGTCAACATGACTGGTGGAGAATTTTCTACATCTCTACAATGAATTGAATCTAATTGAGTTTGTACAAGCATTGTGAAGACTAGAAAAATAGAGTCATTTTTGTTTAGCCTGAAAGTTTTGTTAAATTGTGTGGTCTCCAATTTGGCCAGCAAATGTGTTAAACTTTTTAATTTCAAATACAGAATTAATAATCAATTATCTTACCGTTACTTCACTTCTAAGACCGAACCAAAAGACAAAAGAAAAGACTTGCACCTTTCTATTTCTTTCAATGTTGTCTTTAGTGGACTACTTTAATAATAAAGTATTTAAAACAAATTGAATCATTAGAGTTCTAGATGTATTACAAGTCCATTATTGCATTTATACATTAATAATAAAGTATTTGATAGAAAATAAATAAAAAATAAAAAGATAAATACATCGTACAAGCTGGGATACTCACGTTTCATCTAAAACGTTTCTCTTCCAAGTAGACAATCATTTCACCACCTTATCTTTTCCAGAACGCATGTTGATTTGGCCTCTCTTGCTACTTAAAGTTAAGAATATAAATCAAATGCTCTCTCACACATACATGAGTTTGGTTGTCTAATATAAAAAATTAATTGGTATTGTCAAAAGGGAAATTATATGACTAACTACCATTAAATAATCTGGTTAGGTGGAAGATCATTACCAGCTCCATAAACAAATTGAAGTTTTTGACAAGTCAATCCACTATGACCAACTTCTAAGGACCATACTAGCGCCTTCATGATAAAGGTCAAAACTCTAACATGAGAGATCAATATAACTGCTGCTGCAAGTTTTAAGCAACTCTGTGCCCCAAGAATTCTAAAATGGGTTTCTAGTGCACAAACTATTGATTGACCACAGAAATGGCTTCCTCTTTAACAGCTGGGGGCACAAGAGTATGCAGAGGGTCTGTGGAAAAACAAACAATCAATTTTTTTTTTGGCTGATTTTATCTACTCGTACAACACATTACATTGGATGCCGCTTCTAAGATAACGAGCCCTTGTACACTTAGCATAGTTTCAAAGCTTCTAAGTGATAAATAGTTACCTCCACTGAAGCTAGTTTTCCAGGGAAGTTGTTTGTCCCACTGGATTGGAACTCTTAAGTAACCAAAGCTTCTCAAAATGTACACTTGCTGGTAAAGGATTTGAAATGCGAACTTGATAATCAGGTCCTATTTGCAAAGGCTAGTTCACACACAAGTGCAAGATGATCACTGCCCCATCTCTGCAAAGTAATATAAAACTTGATAAAAGAAACAAAGACAGTCCAAAATGGAGAAAACATAGTTCATAGCATTGTCAGCTTAATTGCATCTGTGTATAAATATTACAGGAAACAAAGAATAATCTCTCTTTCAATAAAGACACGGTATGCTAGATTCATGTGATGGCATTATAACAATGTTAACAGAAAATACAACTGTCTGGCATTAACCATATTATAACAATGTTAACAGAAAATACAACTGTCTGGCATTAACCATTGAATACACTGGTACTTTCAGTATTGACCATAGATAAAGACTCCTAACCCGCAAGAAAATTGCTTGATGGCTACGTTTTTACTGCATAGATAAAATATATATCTGAAGCATCAGCCTACTAAAATCCACTATTTCTAGTATTTTACAACATCTCTACAGTATCTTACAGCGTTATATGTACCTATTAATACATAATAAACAGGAAATAAAAAAGGTTTGCAGAAGGAAATGAAGTTCTGTTTCTTACTAGACTTTAGAACTGACTTCAGCCAAACTTATGAAAAATAAAGTTCTATAATCGGCAAAGGTTGGCTCTGAAAGTTCCCTAAACCAAACTGACCTGTGTTACACATAATAAATCTACATACCCTCTGCTTCCCTCATATGTCATAAAGCTCAATGGCCCCTTTTCACACGAGCACTCATCTTGAATGTTCTTTCATCTTGTCTCTTATATGAAAAATGAATCAGCAGGGATTTTGCACAAGATTAATCATATAAAAGATAATAGGAGTGATTGTTTCGGAATCTAATTGAAAAAACTATAAGTATGAATTTTTTATTTTTTTTTTTTTTTTGGTTGATCTGATTATGTGATACTTTTATCCTCATTTGAAATATTGTATGGATGAGCCTACTGCTGAAGCTAGAATTATAAAAATAAGAATAAATATAATAAACATATAATGTGGCCAATTAATCTTAATATGTGCAAACAATATTTGTACCTCAGAAGGGAGTCCTCTAGTTCTTCTCAAAACTTCAATAGGTAAGGTTTCAAGAACTCTCACAGGACGAAGTTCCTCTGTATGCCTGTTTCAACAACCCCAATCAGAAAAATTTCAGGTGCAAACTTAAACCTGTTTTAGTTAAAATATAACTGAACTCTGTTTTAGTTAACATATAACTGAACTACCATATATAGTCCACGGTTCCCGAAAACTTGGCGTGGTATGATGTTGCCAAGGGTTCTCCATAACTGTCTCTTGTTCTATGACTTCCCTAAAGAATTTAAGCTTGTTACATGAGATGAAAAAAAGAAGATAAGGATATGCTGATTTATATATCATATAAATAAAATAAATATGCTACAAAATACATCAGCCAAGTTTCTGCAGTCAGACACCAAGATACCTGTACGTCTTTATCATATAGTATTACCTACATAGGATATTCCAATGAGATAATATCAATAATTACCCTTAGGGTTTCCTTAATTTCGAGCACGAACCAAGTTTTGTCATTTAATCAAGCCAGTTGAAGCTCACCGAAGGCCAGGCAAGGTCGCGACCATGGCTGGGGACCACAGCCACAGCCCCAAACACAAACTAATGACTCACCACAACACCAATTAGAGCACCACCACAACATCAAAAGAGTACTACCACCATAACACCCATGGCCAGCACCGACTCAAGCACAAGCCTTCATGACCGACCCAAGCACAAGCCTTCATGAAAAATGTTTCTCACTACTCTCTGGCACACACCAGTATACTTGGCTCCAATAACAAAACTATCTATTCATCTTTCCACTTTTCTTCATCACAACTCTCTACAAACAATAAATCCAAAGCCAAAACTCCAGAAAATCCAATCACAACATACAAAAAAGGATCCACGAACTCATTGTGATGCCAACAACCACATAGCCATAACAACAGCCCTATACAACCACAAAATCACCACACAACCACACAAACGAAATCCATTAATTAAGATTAGAGTTTGGTTTTTAATCGGTTAGGGAATCAGGTTTCTAATTGATTAGGGTTTGGGAAATTAGGGTTATTTAATTTAAAAGGATTATATTTTTTATTTGATTAATTATATATTACAGGGGTAATATTGTCTTTTTAATACTTAGGTTAGTGTTATTAATAACGGATGATTGATTTTGGGAAACTTCAAAAGTCTCGTTCATTAAATGGCCAAACTCGATTCAGGTTTGATTAAGCAAAACCCCAAGGGTAATTAGTCATATTATCACATATTCTAATATTTAATAATTCTCATCTATGCTAGGAATGACTTTATTAAGTGCAATTAATTTTCTCACAATAAAGCAAGTCAGTTGCAAAACCACTAAAAAGGTTTCAAATATTAAGGATGCAAATTCATAGAAGCATAAGGATACAAACAACTCACAGGAATCCCGAAATATGCACTGCACAGCTTTAATTGGTGTTGAAGTTGAGAGACTCTCTTACTACCAGTTGCAAGTTTTAATTCTTCATCGGTCCATCTATAAATAAATGGTCTTGAGATAGACATCCAACCCCTGCATCCCACAAACACCAAGTTGAAATATCACATGTCCTAGATTTCACATTGCATAATAGTACTTTAGAAATGAGAACAATATAAGTATATCATCCCATTGAAGGTTTGATTCAGCAATTTAAAAGCTTTGTTTTCTTCATAGTTATAACCGAATTTTTAGATTTAATAAAGAATTTCAATTTCTTTTTGCTGTAAATTAAATAAATTCTAGCAATCATGTGTTGACTAATATCAGACACGATCATTTAATGAAATAGAAACTTAAAGTTGAAAAACAAGTTGGCCACTGTGCATGGTGATAGGGACCTGGTGCCAAGGTCCCACATTGAGTAGTATGGGCTGCTTGGTGGGGTACTTAAGTGACTTGGCTCTCCCTCCTCAATAGCTAGCTTTTGGGGGTGGGTTCTCCAAGTGCTTAGGTGCCTATCATTTGGTATCAGAGCCAAAGATCGGCGTTCGGGAAAAGGCTACCGGCGGAGGGTTCTGACCGGCAGTGGGCCGAGTGAAATGCCGCCGAGTGAAGCCGTCGAGACGTCGGCTTTCCGGGGAGGATATATTGATAGGGACCTGGTACCAAGGTCCCACATCGAGTAGTATGGGCTGCTTGGTGGGGTACTTAAGTGACTTGGCTCTCCCTCCTCAATAGCTAGCTTTTGGGGGTGGGTTCTCCAAGTGCTTGGGTGCCTATCACATGGACACTAGTAAACAGACATTCTGAGGTATTGAATAATACCTGCTTCTATTAACATTCTGAAATTTAAAGTTTCTGCAATTTGAAGGATATTCAATCTGCCCAGAAATATATCTGCGATCATGTTGTCGTACATCCAACTGTAAGAAGTTGCAATAGAAAGATAAATATCAAAAGCTGGAAACCAACTGAAAGAGAAATATAGGAGGGTCGCCATTGGGGATTTTCAAGTTGCACACACATCTATAGATTTGAATTCATGCAATTGGAACTCACCTCAGAGGAAGACAGAAACTGGTAAATTGCACTCTGACCATGAAAAGAGAATAAAGCGACATCATAAAGTGACTATAATTCTGAAGCACATTGTATGAAATCTAAAGCTGTTCAAATAACAGTTACTAGCAAAATCTTACCTGTGGACTGCTGTTCAAGTCACCAGCAAGAATGACAGGAATCCTACCCCATTCTTGTGAAAGCTTGTAAGCCTTCTCAAGAAACAGTCGAACCTACAACAACATTGTAAGAGAGTACTACAGTAAAAATACCAAATTAGTGATATAAAAGGCAGATTCTGAACTTTTTTTTTCTGTCTACCGGAACAGAAAAAATTGTAACCTAACCATTAGGTTTATATTAAAATCCATCCTGCAATCCACTACCCAACCGAACGAAAAAAGGAGCATGCACGAACATACAACGTGGGCATATAGACAAGCAGAAAAGGAATATTTAACTTGGAGAACTTAAGTTGTTGTCGTTATTGTTATTTTATTTTACAACTCATATTATATCATCAAAAGGAATGTAACAGCAGTTTTTGCTATAACTCCAATTCAAACTTACAGTGCTATTATAAATGATTTTTTTTTTTTTTTTTGGGTCTCCTTATGCTTTAAAAAAGCAGTCTTCAATGTACCCACTTTTATTTTTTTCGGTTCCTAGCCAAATCTCTTGTTAGTTGCATGATGCTTCAGATGAGACAACCCCTCATGCTGCAAGAAATTTTCTAATTGTGAAAAAGATCAGCACGGGGAAATACCTGGCCTAGCTTGATATCTCCACGGTTTGGGTTGAAAAGGACATGTGTATTTCCAACCACTAAGCTTCGACTTTCAGGGAGTGTTGACCTGTGTCTTCTGATGTCAGTAATTGTACTAGTAATTGTACTAGTAATGCGACTAGAAGAAGAATGAGAAACTAAAGAACTTTTTGAGTCATATTATGCTGATTGTTTCAAATATAAATTACTAACATTGATGCAACTAAATCCCATTCCATACGGAAAATAAGACTACCAAAGGCATTGAACCATGACAATAATGCAGATGACAAATGTTTGAAAAAGAACAGCGTGTTATCTCCCATGAAAAAAAAAAAAAAGAACAAAACAAAAACAAAAAGCATAGAATTATAAATAGGCAAAATTATGGTGAATAAAATACAATAGTGCAAACAAAAACAAATTATTCATCGTACTCAGTTACAAATACAGAAGAGCTTATCCTTATATTCCATTGTTCGTCAATTTTTGTTTAATACTTTGAAATAATTATAGTTTGCTTTTCTACAACAGGAATAAGAGAACTTCAGGGCTTGATGCTTCTTGCTTCCAATTTAAGCAGTTAAAAAAAGTAATGGAGAAAGGATAATGAATTGAATTCAGGGTTTTACAAGAGTAACACTAGATTGATTTTTTAATTGTTACTCTAATTCCAGAATTGATAAATGATTAGGAAATTACTCCTATAAAAAGAAACAGAAAATTATGAATTAGACAAGAAGATTTGAATACCTTAGTATGTAATATTTTATTTAAATTTAGATTAATCATGATCTTTAGTTCTCATGCAATTAGTTTAATCCTTAGTAAATATCATTTACTGTCATTTTTCTTTTGTTTGGTCTGATATCTACTAATAATTAAATACAGATGCAGATATAAATTCACAAGTTTCATCAATTGTCATCATGCATGAGACTTTTCTAACATATTAACATGACAATATACTAATAGAGCAAAGTTAAACTTACTTAGATGTTTGCTCACATATTTGAGGCTCTTCTAAATTTTGGTTCATCTGAAAAGTTAAACAAGCAAAAGAAAAATAATGCATAAAATAGATTAAACATATCTATTGCAAACAAATCTATCACTAACTCATACTTACCCCGGATAACAAATGTATAAAGTACAGCAATGAATAATGAATGTATAGAAAAAAAAATGCAATGAAGTTTTTGCTGAAAAGTGCAATCACAAAAGTGATGAATGCTTGCATGGATTCAATTTGCAACACAAAATTTACCACCCAACAAGATCTAAACTCATGAGACTTGAAAATCCCCAAAAAGAAAACTTATGCAATTACAGTGCAGTAAGAAAGGACATGAATACCTACTGAGGGTGCCAAATAGCAGTGCAGCATAACCATAAGCAGAAAAATATACTTATAATTCTTGCTTGAGAATTTTGGAAGAAAAAATAACTCTCTCAAGTAATCCTCATTCTTCCCAAGGTTTTGAACTGATGAAACTCTAAATTAAACTTGAAAGGTATTTAAGACATCGTGTCTCCAAATTGAAAGGGTGGTCCATGGTGCATGATCAACTCAGATTTCGTAGCCCATTAGTTCTTCCTCATGGCTCCTTCTTACCTCCTCTGATTTTGGAAGAATTTCACAACAGCCTAATAGGGGGACATTCCCGGTATCTCAAGACCTATAAACATATTTCTGCAGAGTTATTTTGGAGGGCATGAAAAGGGATACCAAGGGCTATATTAAGGCTTGCACTGTGTGTCAACAGAACAAGTATTTGGCTCTCACACCAGATGGTTTACTTCATCCCTTACCCATCCCTTAGACCACTTGCGAGGACGTCTTCATGGATTTTATTGAGAGCCTTCCAAAATCCCATGGTGTTGATACAATTTTGGTTGTTGTTGATCGCCTTGGCAAGTATAGTCACTTTATGGCCTTGAGACATCCTTTCTCCGCAATTAATGTAGCTTAAGTATTCATCCAACATGAGGTACGATTACATGGTTTCCCTCGATCAATAGTGTCAGACCCGGATAAGGTTTTTTTGAGCCATTTTTGGAGTGAGCTGTTCAAACTTCAGGCCACAACATTGTGTCGTAGCATAGCTTATCACCCTCAATCTGATGGCCAAATAGAGGTGGTGAACCGGTGTCTAGAGACTTATCTTTGCTGCTTTGCAAATGATCAACCAAGAGGATGGTATAAATGGTTGGCCTGGGCAGAATATTGGTTTAATCCATCCATTGATATAGAAACCAAATTTTCTCCTTTCTGTTTGGTTTATGGAAGGGATCCACCACCATTACTTCGTTTTGGAACTTCCAGCTCTTCTTCTTCATCTGTGGAACAACTTGTTGGAAACTAAAATCGATTGATCGATTTTATATCTTTTATTTATACTAGGATATTATATCTTTTTTATTTTAAATGATTCCTTTCCTTGTTAGTTTTATTATTTCTGATTTTAGATCCTAGAATTCTTGCATAAATTCCCATCGTGTATAATGAAATAAGTGTGACAGAATTTATAAACCAAGAAGCCTACTGTTTCAAGGTATCAGAGCCACTGGTTCAAAAATTATTCTGTTAACGATTCTGCCAACATTTTTTTTTTTTTTACCGGAAATCTATTGGAAGAATTGCTGGAAACCCACTGGAGTTTAGCCAGAATCTTCGCAGAAGTCTCCCAGGGATAGTGGATATAGTGGTAATGTTGCCGGAATCTGAACTGTGTGTGTCAGAAGGAGTTGACATTGCCGGAATCTGAACTGTGCGTGTCAGAAGGAGTTGACGTGCCGGAATCTGATCTGTTCATGTCAAAAGGAGTTGACATTGCCAGAATCTGATCTGTTTGTGTCAAAAGATGCCGATTTATTGAAAGCTTGCCAAAGAGAATCAAGACGTTGCCAGAATCTGATCTGTTTGTGTCAGAAGATGCCGATTTATTGAAAGCTTGCCGAAGTCAACCAAACGCTGTCAAAGTTTTCTGGATTTTTTAGAAGTTTCAATCAGAGAGTGTTACTTGGCTGCTGTGGCTGGTTGTATGTGGGGTTTTGTGGCCAACAAAAAGAGTTTGTTCTTGTCTCCCTTATTTTTTTTTTTAATTTTGACTACCGCTGATTTGTTTTATTTAGAATGGATAAGGAGAGAGAAAACACTCAAACTCAAACCATTGAGTCATCTACAGTAAACTCACCAGTTTCTAGGAGTACAAACCTCCAATCTTTACATAGTCATGCTTTACAGATAACTCAACATAGGTTAAATGGAAAGAATTTTCGTAAATGGTTCCAATCTGTTATACTGGTTGTTAGAGGGAAAGGAAAAATGAAGTACTTGACTGAAAGTATAACAAAACCGATGAATACCACTGATAACTATGAAGTTTGGGAAGCTAAAAATTCTATGATTATGTCTTGGCGTATCAATTCAATGGAGCCTAAGATAGGAAGAACTTTTTTGTACTATGAAACTACCCAAGAGATTTGGGAGGTAGTACAAAAGATTTATTCTGATTGAAAAATACATCTCAGTGCTTTGAGATACGATCCAAAATTAGAATGACTTGACGAGGCAAAATGAGTGTAATAGATTATTTTAATGTGTTAACTGAATTGTGGCAGGAAATGGATCTATTCTATGAGATTGACTGGGAAACACCAATTGATAGTATTAAGTACAAGAAAATGCTGGAAAAAGAAATGGTGTTTGATTTTATCCAAGGGCAGAATATAGATTTGGATGAGGTCAGGGGTCGTATTCTTGGAACAAAACCTCTCTTGTCTCTATGGGATACGTTTGCTAATGTAAGAAGGGAGGAGAGTCAAAAACGTGTAATGCTTAATTCATCCATTGATCCTATCATTTCTCATAGTTCTGCTCTTGCTGGGGATAAACAAGAAACAAATTCAAACAAGGATATGGTTTCTCGAGAAAAGTAGTGGTGTGATCATTGCAATAAACCCTATCATACAAGGGCCACATGTTGGAAGATTTATGGCAAACCAGTGAATTGGAAACCACGAAAAAAGAGGGAACAACCTCGGTCTACATATACTACAGATTAGGGGTGGGCAAATTTACCCGACCCGTCGGGTTGACCCGAACCCGACCCGACCCGTCGGGTTTTTTTCGGGTCACACTTTTTGAAAACCCGAATTCGGGTCAGCTAAATCCAACCCGTCGGGTTTCGGGTCCAAGTCGGGTCCACACATTGAACTCGAAAACCCGACCCGACCCGAGCTGCAGTTCCCACCTTAAAACCATTTTTTGTTGTTGAGGAGATTCGAACCCGTCTGCTCTCCTTGCCTCCTTTCTATCAACGCCACTAGGCTGCAAGCCTTTTTGTTTGTTTTTTATAAACTTTTTTAT
>JANLJB010029055.1:0-13200 GCA_026212285.1 Bursera cuneata | reverse complement strand
ATTAGCCTAATATAATTTAAAAGGGAGTTTCTTGACCCTTTTATACTTTTTATTATTTTTACTTTATTTTTTATTGCATTAGGACAATGCTGAAAATAAGTCTGGGGGAAGGGAACATTTTTGAAATTTTGAAAGGAGGAGTGACTCGATTAGCCCAACTAATTTGATAGGGAGTTTTCTAAACCTTTTATTCTTTTTATTGTTTTTACTTTATTTTTTATCACATTAGGACAATGCTGAAAATAAGTCTAGGGGAAGGGAACATTTTTGAAATTTTGAAAATTTTCATTATTTTTCGTTTTTATTTTTGTAGATTGTAGTTTAATTGCTTAGTTTTCTTGTTTATTTACATTTCTCATTATTGTTTTAGGTTTGTTTTAGGTTGATTAGATTGCGCAATAATATATTTAGGATTATCTTTGTAATTTAGCATCATTGAAAATGATTAGCATGCATCAGGTTGTATGACTATTCTTGTGATAATCTAGGTTGATTAACATTCCTTGAAAGCTTTTTAGCACATAGCATTTCATTTTTGAATTATTAGCAACTCTAGAGACAATTTGTGTAAGATTGAACAAAATTTTCAATCATTAGCTTTAGGACTTGTTTAAGTACCTCTTGAGGCAAAAACTTAGGTGACCGTGCAATTTAGAAAATGATTTAGGCCATTTGTTGGATTGATTATGTCTTTGATGCCTTCCTAAATCATATTGTTTATCACTAGTTACCCCATTGAGCCTAAACACAAGCCATTTCTTTCAAATAAACCACAATTTACCCGATATCAGTGAATAACTTAATTCATTAGATCTAAAACTAGTCTCAAGGATAAAGATGTAATTAAAAGGGGTGTTAATTTAATCTAGCTTCAATTATCAGTATCTTACGAAGGTATCTATATAATTTTGTTGCTAGATAGATAAAACTTAAAGTAATAATTTAATCTAGCTTCAATTATACTGTTTAATTCAAGAATGTAACTCGAGGCCGATAGTGAAATGGGCCAGAGTTAATGGATCAAGCCCATTACGTTTATGAAATAAAAGGGTACTGGAAAAGGTCTATTGGAGCTTGTAATTACATATATCTATTAAATCCCCTAGGTAGCTGTCTATTTTATTTGAGCATCTATATGGACTAAAAGAAAAATATATGATTTAAGTAGGACTTATTTGATAATGTCCTAAAGTTAAATCAGTTAAAGAGAGTGGTGTGCTCAATAACATGGTCTTATGATTGAATCTTGGTTGTGAGTTGGACTCACATAACGAGGATATAAACTATACTTTTGGGCTTATGTATCAGTTGGACTCATTCGAGGCCTAGCACAAAGCTATTAGGGTTAGGATTTTATCTTTATTTATTGATTTTACGTGAACCACCCCCTTAAGTGATCCAGACACCTTAAGTCTGTGGAGATTAATTTGTTATGCGATTTGGTTTAATCAAATTGTGAAACACTTTAATTTATACTTGTTTAAAAGGTAGAAAGGGTTAGTGAAATAGAAAGATAGCCCTTAGCCTATTTAAACAATAATCTAAAACCCTAATCAATTAATTCATTCACGGAAAAATCAAATAAACTCTCTTGACAAAGAAATAGATATAGAGAATGGCTAGGGTTCTAAAATAACACTTCTCTACCACAACTTTGTGCTCTGTGAACCCTTGCCGCCTCCTCCTCTCTTTCCTTTTTAGTGGAATCATTCTGCAAGAAAGAAACACCCACCTGTTTGTCTTTTGCGAAAGTCAGTCACACCTAGGAGTGCCTTCTGGTTTAGGGAGTGCTACAAATGAGAAAATGAAAGGTAAAGATCAATTCCCTCCAACTGAAATAAACCTAACACCCGTAGATCCTCCTTTGGACAAGTGTTTCACATTTTGAACTATTCAAAGTCCTCTCTGGACCCAAAACATGAAGCCCTTGATAGGCACCCTACAACTCTTCAAAATTAGGTCTATCATCTTCTGAATCTAAACTTTTGACTAATGGATTACATTATTGCAGCCTTCCAGAAAAAGCTATAAAGTTGCTGACATGATCTTGGTCATGTGATTCATCACTATCAGTTTCTTCATTACTCCAAGTAACATTGAGTATTTTTCCCTTTTTTTTCTTGGTGTTAGCACATTTAGTTTGAATATTACCAAAATGTTGCACTCTCTGCATTGAATCCAATTCTTTTCCTTAGATTGCTTCACATTCTTTCTAACATTTTGAGAAAAGCTTTGGTCATTCATAGAACTAAAATTCTTTTTTCTTAAGTCTTTTCTGAAACCTATTATGAGATATTTTGCATACCCTCTTGCAAGATATGACAATCTCTTTTCACTCTTTTAATCAAAAGGTTCATTATGATCTTCATCTTTTTTCACAGAGCTGAAAACAATACCTTTCTCCTTTTTGCATGGCTTTAAGTTCATTTCATATATTTGAAGTGAACTAATCAGTTCATCAACTCGCATTCTGTCAATGTCTTTCCTTTCCTCAATTGTCGTAACTTTAGCTTGAAATCCTTCAGGAGGAGACTTCAGAATCTTCCCAACAGGCTTCGCATCATAGAGTTTTAACCAAGAAGAAAGGATGAATTCGCAGTGTCACATAACTTTTCATGAAACTCTGTTATTGTTTCTCTTCTTGCATAGTTAAGTTCTCAAATCGAGAAGTTAACATAAACAAATTGGATCTTTTTATTGCAGAAGTCCCTTCATTTCTGATCTCCAAAATATCCTATGCTTCTTTTGTTGATGGTGCATGTTGAGATTAGATTAAATTGTTTTGCATCAACTGCACAAAAGATTGCACTGATGCCTCCAGTTCGTAGAATTTTACTATTTTATAGTCCATTCAGTAGAGGGTTTGATCATATCAGTTCCAACTACATTAGTTCACCTTGGAGGCATCCACCCAAATTCAATTGTCGTTCAGACTCTTTCATCTATAGCTTTCATGAAAGCTCTCATCCTTGCTTTCTAGTAGGGATAATTTGATCCGTCGAGCATTGGAGGTCTTGAAGTGAAACTTTCTTCTCTAAGAAAACCCCTGTCTCTGTGTTATAGAATTTTTTCCAAGAGTCTCACTGGCGCTACAGTCCTCTACTCTGATACCACTTGTTAGTTTTGATACCTGAGAATATGTTAAGAAAAATGTCAAATAACAAAAATGAAATATCTAAGACACAAATATTAACGTGGTTCAGCTCTTTAGCCTGCATCTACTGGAACAACCCAGGAAATGATTTCACAAACTATGAATTTGATTTACAATTAGCTACATGACTCACAACACTCATACTCTTTTTAGTGTTTGGCTAATGAAAGAAACATGTTTCCTTGAAACTTCATACTCAAATGAATCTCATCACTCTAGTTCTTCTCTTCCCTAATAATCTTGAAACAGAGAATTAATTTAAGAATTATAAAATATCCTCCTAAATATTACATAAACACTCTCTAAAATAAACAACAGAGATATGAACTCCATATTGAAGTATAGCTCTCAATTGATTTTCAATTTCTGCTTGTTTGATTGATCTCAATAATGAATCCTCTTTTTATAGATGTTTGTTTTTGAAGATATAAATGGAAGAGAATAAGATATATTAATCTCGAATTAATTAGTATCATCTATTAAAACAGATCATATTAAAATTTACCTCAAATTATTCCAATTCAAAAACAGTGGTGAAAGATGTGGAAAGCTTAGCAAAAGTCTTTGGCAGAAAATGTGAAAACAATTATCTATTAACATTTCAAAAAAGTTCACAAATGAAAATTGACATTTGGCAAATGATAATAAGATAAATATCACAACTTTTTGACAAATTCGCAAGTCAAATGTTCAAAAATTCTATGAGTAATTTTTTTTTTTTTTTTTTTGTCATTTCAATCAAGATAAAGCTACGTAATAAAAATAAGATGGCAATCAATGAATAGGAAGGTAATCCTAACAAAGCTAAATTGGATGGGTTCAAAATAGGAAACTTTGAAATTTAAAGTTTTGAAAAAACTTTAACGGTTTGTTTGTTTATGAATTAAAGGAGTTGGGAATTTTGTGGTTGGTATTTAATTTTTAAAAGGATACGTAATTGATATTGAATTTAAAATATATTGAAAATTGTGTAACTAAAAAACAGTTTTTAAAAAACATAAAAAAGGGCCTAAATATTTTTGGATTTGAAATAAAATAATTGTTAAAGAAGATAGCTAAAATATAAATCAAATTAATAATCAGTTGATATAATATCAACATCAATTAAGCATGTGATGAATAATCACGTATATAATGACTATAAACATGTGAGTAGTACTAATGAACAGTAAGTAATATGTGAACATTGAACATTACTGATGAACAGTAATGTGAGCTTCAGATTATGTCAAAATTATTAAAGTGCACAATATATAAAGCTCTTTATTATCTGAAGTACTTATCTGGTATACATATATCGGATTGAAAAAGCAAGATAGAACAAGGGCATTATTTTTTCCAGATCAAAAGGCAATAACATGGAAGAGAGAAAAACAAAATATAATTAATCCCTTATTGTGAAATCATTGATATTATTACATAAAGCAACATAAGCTATACCTATAACCATCGCTGAAAGAGAAAAAATCATTGTACCACCACGCAAAAATTTGATTATTTTTGCGTATCGGCCTCATTGTGGCAGTGAGGTTCTCATCGGCTGCATCGTGTTCTCTGTAGGCAGCTGTTTTGAAGCATCAGCTAATGCGGCAACCGCTGCAGCTGGGGTCATGGTTTGGTACTGAGGAGGCAATGGAGCACCTTGATGTGGGGTGTAGTACACTTGTTCATGAGCATGATTAGTGTACTCATAAGCATAATTAGCACTAGCAGCAGGTGCTACAGCAATGGACTGAGAGGGATGTTGCATTTGTGAGTAACCTACATAATGTTGCTGAAATTGACCGGCTGGTGCTGGAATTTGAACTAATGGAGCAGGCTTAGTTTGATCGGCAATATTTGCAGGGTAAATCGATGGAATCGTATCATTGTAGGCTACAGAGGCTGCAACAACTGTAGGAGTTGGAGGTGTTAGTGGGCGGCTTGAAGCCACAACACTAGCATCAACTATGTTAGATTGCACGGACATGTATGGTTGGGTTTGTGGAACGGGCGTCACATACACTGGGTATTGTTGATCAATTGTGTGATGGAGCTGCTGTTGTGGTGGAGTATACATTGGATAGTAGGATGAAATTGGCACTGGAGCGGAGGCAGGGTGGGGGATGTAATGCATTCTCGCATGTACAAACTGTTGTTGAGGCTGCTGTTGTTGCTGTTGTTGTTGATGATCCAATTGCGGAGGCAAATTGTACCCGGAATCTTGAATTTGTCGGTTAGGAATTGAAACATCACTTGTACTAGGGCTAGTAGGGCCTCTGCTCTCTCTGGGTGCAGCAACAACTTGGTCTTGATAATGCATTGGCTTAGATAGAGAACTTGCAGATGCAATGCTAGTATCACTGTAAAGATTTTCTTATCAATCATTATTCAAGGACTTATAATTAAAGAGATAACATCATTTTCCGCTTCAAGTTAGATGAATATAACTAAACAGAGATTCTCTATCAAGATCCAAAAGAAATAATTATGAGAATGAAGAAATTTTACCTTGCAACCGAATCAGGGGAAGGCAAATTGTAAGCTGTGCCAGCTTTGTGTTGCACTGGCTGCAATGGTAAAGGAGGTTTCCTTAACCGAACAGGAGCGCCGCCATGATCCGATCTCTCATCGTCGGAGAGAATCCTGCTAGTGCTTTCGGTAGAGGCAGCATTATGAGTATGTGATGTCACATTCGCAACACTAGCTACAGCCACAGGAATTGGAGGTGGAATTCCTGAAATAACAGCTAATCCATCATCATGCTTCTGTAAACCACTTTGAGCAAAACTAATCTGGGCAAACTTCTCCTCTACTCCATTCCTCTGATCCTCAAGACGGACCCGAATCGGTGGCAAGTTTGACATCGAAGGAGAAGAAGAAGACGAGCCAAATGAAGAACTCTTTTCCACAATAGGCGAATCTGGCATGGAATATTGCACATCATGTGCCACAATATTATTACTTTTCGCGTCCCTGTTGTCACCTTCTGCTTGAGCTTCCAAGTCATGATCGTTATCAAGATTCAGTAAGCAATCCATGGTAGAATCGGATATTCCTCTAGGAAGCAGCCCAGAGCCATTAAGAGCATCAACGAACCAAGTTTCGGACTTAGCATCATCAAGAAGTGATCCCATAGAGGCTGCGGTTTCAGGCTTGCTAAAGAAAAGAAAAAAACGAATACGGGAGGAAGATAAAGAAGCTGATGAAGCTACTAAGCGGTCGTATTCTTCGATCATGTTCTCAAGATCCTCATCAGTGGTGATCGACACAAGGGAGTCAAGATCTTCATTAGGAAGCTGGTACTTCAAGGTGAAGGTACGGCCATTGAGAAGAGAGCGTGAGAGGCGGGTGCAGAGTGACGAAAGAGTGGAGTGACGGTCCACCACAACAAGGCGTGTCTCGCCACCCACATAGCAGAGAGATTTGTCATGCGGGCGTGGGATAATGTGGCCACCATAGCTGCACATTAGACGAAGCTTGGCACCAGGGACGGGTGGTAGAGGGTCATCGTAGGTGTCTGCAGAGCGGGAGCGAGGAGAAGAATCAACAGAATCAGGGTAGTTAAGATGGATAGTGGTAGGTGCAGGGACAATTGTAGTTGTAGTGGTGATGGTGGAGGGCGTGGTAGGCAGTGGTGGGAGAGGCGGTGGATCCATGAGGAGGTGGTGGTGGTGGCTACCGGCTAGCTTTTGGTTGAAATTGATTGAGAAAGGAGAGAGAAGTCAATGAATGTTTATGCTTTTATACTTCATTTTTATAATTTTATTAATTAAGAGAAGTAAAGTGATGCTTGATTATAGGAGAAAAATAGTTCTGATTATTATTAGGTTCAATCAATCTGCTCAATTGTATATATATATATATATATATTGCAAGCTTAGCAATCAAGATTTTGTTCCAAGTTGGGAATAACTTTTGATTTTGAATGCTCTTGGAAATTATGAACTCAAACTTTTATAGATAATGACGCAATAAATATAAATTGGCCATGTTTGTGGCAAAATATAACTTTACTAATTCGTAGATAAATAATTCTTTTTAAAAAGAAATAAAGAAAAAATGAGAAAAAGATTCTATTTGGATAGTTTTAATATGTATTTACACGTATAACTTTTAATATCTCAAAGAGTATGTAAGTAGTTCTATTATAAAAGTCATTTGGGTATTGCATTTATAAATTTTCAACCATTAAATATTAAAAATAATTTTTTTAATAAAACTACGTTGATTTCAAAGTGTCGAGACTAACTTATAATTATAGTCTCTGATCCTTGTAGAATCAATTCTGTAATTCCAAAAATAATTTATTTTATTTTTGAAAACTAAAATAAAGGGACCGAATTGGATATATTAGTACTAGGTTTGAAGCAATTAAGAAAGAGCAGTTAATACTACACATAAAACGGTTGAGAAAAAATTTACATAATCAAACAACAATATATAATTAATTAATAATCCTTGTATTCCGCTCATCGAATCACGTTACATCATATGATTTGTATAGCTTAATTTATATTTCATATAAATAATATATATATATATATATATTAAAGAAAAATTCCGTTTGTTTATACATTATTGGGATAATTCAATCGGAGCCAGGACGTCAAGTATTTGGGTGAGCGGTGCAATCCATCTTTTTTTTTTTTTTCTAACACAAAAAAAAAATCTTAAAATGCAGAATAAAAATTATTATTAAAAGAATAATAAAACATGATTAAGTCATAAAATATGTAAAATAGAGTAGGAAAAATGACAATCTAAATTTTTTTTTTTACTATACATTTATCAAAAATCAAAATGGAATTCGACGTTCTTTTAAATATAAAAAATCATCTATAATTGCATCAATACTAAATATTTTAGGGATTTTTCTTCTCAATCTACAAAATCGTCACATTGATAAGAAATTTATTATTAACATAGGAAAAGAAATAGAGAAATTAGTATTACAAATAGGTGAAGGAGAGATCTATTAGAAGTTAAATAGGAAAAGAAAAATTAAATTTGATATTTTAATAGACAATTGAAAGGGGTGTGAGAGTGTACTTTAAAGTTAAAATGGGGATCATTTTACTTCAAATTTGGATTATAATTTCAATTATAAAATAAAATCGATAAAAATAATATTGTTATACGTACGATAATAAATTTATAGAAAAAGGAAGTATTTTGTTGAAGGTAGTGTAAGTAAACGGGACAATATCAAATAGTACTATTGTGTTTTAATCTAATTTCAAGCAGAAAGCAAGTTTACCATCTTCATCAATTGAACCCCTAAAGTTTGTTTTTTTTAATCAACTGTTAATTTTAACCCTTAAAAATACATATTTACCCATACTGAAATTTTTTCCTTAATTTTAACACAAAAAAAAAGAATAAATAAAAAATAAACAAATTATACTCTCATAATAAACAAATTTCTACTTTTTGGATTTTTATTTTTTAAAATTTTTTAAAATTAAGGAAAAAAAATTTCAGTAGGGGYAAATATGTATTTCTAAGGATTAAAATTAAYAGTTGATTAAAAAAAGTAAATCTTAGGGRTTTAGTTGATGAAAATGATAAATTTATTTTCTACTTGAGATTAGGTCAAAACATAAGGGTACTATTTGATATTATCCCGTAAGTAAACTACTAAAACTATCATCACAATAGAATGTAAAAGTATTTTGAAACATTAAATAATAATTTCTTAAATAAAAATCATTTATTCGTAAGACCTTATTTACATAAGAATAGGAATATAGCTTTTTAATTATAGAAATATGTTATTGACAAGGATGATAGTTTTTTACCTAACACACCAACACGAAATGAAATTAATAGGTTAATATTGACCTTAATCATATTCTTATTGTGTTAGTGTTCAAGTATCTGTGTTGAGGGTGTTCAACATGCCAACCTATTTAGTGACAAAAATAAATAAACTTGTTGTATAACCCATAACCCTTAGTTAATTTTATTTTATTAATTTGTTTATATGTTTATGACATAGATAACATAAATATTTATTAATATGAAGTTTTTGTATTGCTAAGCAAGTTAAACAATATAATAGCAAATTATAATGACTTTGATTATATTTATTTGTTTGAATTATTATGATAGTTTCAATTAATATAAATATGTTGAACGTGTGTAATTATATATTAATAAGTTAAACGATAAATATGTTATGTAAGATAAATATGTCGCGGTTATAACACATTTATCATATTATATCCATGTTTCAAGTCTTGACACAAATAAAAAATGAGTCGTATCCATATTGATAAAAAAATTTATTTGTTTATATCTTGACACAATATAAATTTGACACACTAACACGGATTATCACCCTTAGTTATTGGTGTGTTTACTCGTAAATAAAGGAGTACATTGTCACCCCTAGTTATTTGAGTATTTACTCATAAATAAAGAAGTACAGATAAGATTGTCCCAATACGTTTGAAGTAGTGAAGGGATATTGGTAATGCAAATATTGGAAGTAGAAAATGGAATCCTAGAACCTTAGGGCATGCATGTGGACTTTATGGGCATTCTACAAAGCACGTGTAGTCCCATAGATTTTAGTGCCTCAAATTCAATTCCTTAAAACTCAAATCATATAAATTTTATTTGCACTTTGCTTCCTTCAGATGCGAGGACGCTGTAAGACCAAAACGAAACCCAAGAGAGTAACTACAGGCATAGTGGCAAAATTCTACTATTATTATATAAAATATTAAAACTTCAGAAGTTCTTTTTTTTTGTTTTTTTTTTTTTTTTGTTTCAATACTTGAAATTGGAGAATTTTTTAGATGACGATCTCATGAGATTAGTGATGGCAAAAGGCCAAACCAAGCCAGACCCGACCTATTTTGGGTAGGCCTGGCAGGCCTATGGGTCAGGCCGGGCTAAACCTTGTAAAAAATTTGAAGACCTGGGCTTGACTCAAGGCCTACACTATTTGGACCAGGCTTATCACTGTTTATTATTTAATAATTTTTAAATTAATTTTTAATTAATTTTATAATTTATAAAAATAAAAAATTAATAAAAAAATAAAATTATTACAGTGTCAGGCCAGGTCAGACCGACCTACAGGCCCGAAGCCTGACCTACCTAAGGTCAGGTCTGCACTGTAGCATGCAGGTCAGGCCGACCCAGGCTTGACCTGACCCTTTACCATCTCTACCTGAGACTATTGATTAGAATGTCAAGTCAGATCGGCCCAGGCTTGGCCTGACCGTTTGCCATCTCTACATGAGACTATTGATTAGAATGCTGTAATTTTTGTTTTTCATTAGTCTCATAGTTCTTAAACGGCTGGTATGGTACTAGTTTCTAAGTTATTACATGAAGGTTAGTAAAACGATGTTACATATGTTACGTGTCCTCATGTGATTAAATTACCAGAATCTGACAGTAGTACCATGTAATTGGTCTTGGGGATCATCAGAGAATCTATAATTATTTAGGTATGAGGTAGCCTTTCAAAATCTGATTTTTTTTTTAAAAATTAATTAGTCAAATATTAAATTATCCTTTTAAAAGAATATAAACAAGAGAAAAGCACTTAAATAATAAAGTTTTGAAATTAAATAATTATTCAATAATTTTTTAAAAAATTAATAAAATGCTAGTTGTTGAATTTTTTTTTCCTCTTTACCGTCATAAGGTTACCTAAAATAGATAAATTCGTCAACACCAATTATTTTAGTTCAGCAGTGTCTCTGGACGCGCCAAGTTATCATTTTTTCCTTTTCTAAATTTGTATTTTTAGTTCTGATATTTTAAATATAAATATTGATTTATAATGAGCTTTTTATTTTTATAGTTTTAGTATTATAAATTATGTATATTAATACTTAATTTAAAAATTATATCATACTTATTAAAAAATTTAGAAATTTATATCTAGTTTGATCTTTATATTTACAATTAAATTTTAAAAATCAATTTTACCAAATTAACACTCTAAGATTTTTGTTACATTACAATTATAGCAAATTTTTATAGAAAACAATTATAATTGATTTTTATCGCAGTAGAGTAATCCCTAACAAAATCTACTTTCTTATAAACTTATTTTATTAATTTATGATTTCTCATTTTTGTCTTTGTACCTCCTCTGAAATGGAGTTAAATAATTATAATAATAAAAAGATTCAATTATAAGGACGTGTTGCAGGAAGTAATTAATTTTATTTCGCAGTCACATGTTGGGTTACCTGATTCCCTGTCATCTTTAATAGAAAAATTAAATTAATCACTTCTAGATCTTCTGGTGAATATGAGTCCAATCAATAGTGTCTAATTCGAGAAATAGGAAACGAAGTAGGAATAGAATTAAATACACTTTTCATATTTATAAGTTCTAATAAAAACCGGAAAATTTTCCTTTTAAAAAAATGGTTTATTCATAATTAAAGAATAAATTATAGTTCACCAACTATATTATATAATATAGTATAATACTGAAATTAGGAGGCAATCCTAACATGCATCAGTAAGATTCTTTATTCTCTTCCAAACTCTGACAAAACAAAATTATTTTTAAATAATTTGAAAAAAAAAATACAAAAACTCTAACATTGGTGTTTGTTAAAGTTTATAAGGTAATATACAAAGTCATTTCACTTAAAAATTAATTTTAGAAAAATTGAACAAAATTACAATCTTGATGTTACATAAGTCAACGGTTGAGAGAAAGAAATCTAGATCCTTTGTGTTTGAGAAAAGAGTAAATTGCCTAGTACAAGAAATCAACATTAAAATAGAAAAAGAAAATTGAAATTAATATTTAAATATGAAAAGGAACGTATTTTAATGTTGTAATAGGCAAAGAAAATATAAATTAGTATGTAAATAGGAAGATGAAAACTAAATTAATATTTTAATAAAAAAGGGATAGGTGAGAGAATATGGAAAATTTTTTAATTCTTTACAGTTTAAAGTGGGACCATTTGATTTAAAATACATTATATCTATATTTATATAGCCTAATATGAACTTGGAGGGCAAACTTTGGGTTTTCATTATATTTCACCTAAAATCATGTGAAAGTACATATTATATTAAGCCACATCAAGCCATAATGTGGCACCAAACATGTCTTTGAGAAAATTGAATATTAGTTTAGGGTAGGCAATAGGGCTGGCATGAGTGAGGAGGCCCTCCCCATTTCCCACGCGGGGTAAATACATAGACACCCCCAAAGTTTAACCTAAGTAACAAATTCACTCATATTATTCATAAAGTAACATAAAAAACCACATTTTGATATTTTAAGTAACATTAAGACCCCTATTTTTACAGCTTAAGACCCCCATGTTTTCCAATTACAAGGGTGTCTATGTTATTTTATGAATAATAGGGGTGAGTTTGTACTTAGGCTAAACCTCGGGGGTGTCTATGTACTTAGACCCCTTCCCGTTGAAGCATGTACAGTACGACTTCGATAATTTATCTAAATTCCATATCATGTTTATTTTTATGTAATTTTAGTTATTTTTAATATAAAATTTATATTTTAAAAGGTAAGGTTTATTATGTCCCGTAATTAAATATATTTTTTAATTAGTAAAATCTTCTCGTAATGTCGAGGTTTACAAAGTTTTTTTTTTAAATTTTTTTAAGCCTCCAAAAAAAAATTTGGTGACGCCCTAGTAGCATTACATGTTTGCTGATGAATATCAACGAGACGATATGATAATATAGTGACGGATGTCTAACCTTTAAACTATAGATACATCATTAGGCACTCATGGTTTAGAATAAAAATTTGGCACATATAATTTTTTTTAATAAAAGTTTTGATTTTAGTTTCTTAAAGACAATGTATTACGAAAATGATTAATTTTAGAATAATTTTTTCAATGACAATTCTGTAATTTTTAGCCACATATCTCTACTTGCTGGGCAATTATTTCAGGAGTTAGAGTAATCCACGAAGCCATATGGACATGATTTGTAAGGAATAATACTAAAGATACAAAGTATGTGTTGATTAGCACTTAAAAGTGTATGTTTATTAAGAGTTTAAATCATTGTTTTTACACTTTAAGTGCTATTAATGT
>JANLJB010029054.1:0-13172 GCA_026212285.1 Bursera cuneata | reverse complement strand
AGAGTTCTAGTTGTAACTTCCCTCTTCTTGAGGATAATGCCATGTCATCGCCACGTAAGTATCTGATGGATAATGCCACGTCATTGCCACATCATCGTTTCAGCCACGTCAGCATCTCTGCCACATCAATTTCCTTTGCCATCTCATCATTGGCCAAGTCAGCCTTATCTGTCATGTCATGTTCTGCCTTGTCTTGCATTCCCCTTGGCATTGAACAAGTCTTTGTTTCCTCGAGTATAGCCGATATACCTGTTTGGCCTTGTAACCTCTACCATTTTGTGCACTCTTGGGACCTCTTTATAGTTAGGTTTTATTTCCRCATATTTAGGTCCTTAACATTGTGCTGGTATATCTCACACAATTTGAGAAATTTTTATTATATTTTTTATTCAATTAAGTTATTTTTTTTTCTCTTCATAAGATTTTTCTGAATTATGAAAATGCAAATAATCCCTCTTCTTCATCGTACCAAGTAAATCGTAATATTAAACTGATAATATATAATATCCATATGAATTATTAACACAAAAATGTAAGTAAAATATCACTAATAACGTCTATAACTTGTCCCGTTAACTACAAAAATAATTAATTATCAATATGAAATGGATAAAAAAGTAACGGTCGAATTAAATGAAGCCACCTGTACAAAAGCAAAAATTTACTAATCAATCAAATAAAACCGAATCCGATCCATCATATATTTTCGCCCTCCATCTAAGGATCGAATCAGATTCAAACTCGAAACCGAACCCACTCTTTTCGTCCCTTCTCCCATCCATCGCTCTGCGTTTCACATTTCGTTTCACATCATTTCTTGTACGGCTTTGATCTCTCTCTCTCACTGTTCGCTTTCGTTTCCGTACACTTTGATCTTCTGTTTGTTGATTGATCTCATACGATATGATCTGATCTCGTGAATTGTGATTGTATCGATGTTCTTGTTTGACTGATGGCTAATAAGTTTGTTTTGTGAATGTTGTTTGATGGTGCAGTGAAGCAAAGAAATGGAGGGAACAGTGTTTACTCCTTCACTGGAAGGAATGAAGTATGTCAAGTCTGAACAAGGAGAAATACTCACCAAGCCTTTCTTGGAGGTTTGCAAGATGATCTTGCCAGTTATAGGTGCTTTCTTTTTTCTTGTAATTGTTCTTCTTCATGTTAAATTACTCAAGTAAAATGAAAAAAAAAAAAAAGGAAAACTTTTCCTTGTTTTGTAGCTTCAGATCATGCTTTATTCCTTTTAGTTATCTTGATTACTTAAATGCTTAGCTTTAACATTGTTGCATTTTGATGACCGTGTCTGTACTTGGTCTGTCAAGTTGCTCAAATGCATATATGAGCTAATTAAATCCCGATTTAGTTTAATGTCACTTGTAGTAACTGCCAAATGGATTTTCCTAGTATTATTAGATCTGCATTTTCCTAGCCACTGCTACTTTTTTCTATACTTCATAAGTTTCATTTTTCATCATATCTATGGCTTGCCTTGACCATGCTAGTCAGTTAGATTTTGTCTTCCTACTAATTCGTGCGAAATATGAGATTTTGCTTCTTTTAATCAAAATCACCACTTTCATTTTTGTCATGTGAGATTGATGTATAAAATGAATGTATATATTTATATTTTACATTTGAAATTGAAGTGTTCTCTTATGTCTGATGTCAGATAAGTTTGGAGCTGCCCTTGCCCTTGTAAAGTCAGACATTGGTGGTAATATAACGGTATGAAGATTTATCCTGTGTTTTGATTATATATTTGTGCTGTGACTGAATATCTTACTGGGATATGTGCTTTGGCAGTTATATAGTTTAATTTTTCTAAAATGCATTTGGGTTAATTTTTCATTATTTTTGTGTATGAATGCTGATCTGCACTTTTACATCCATTCAATGAAAGAATGTACCCTTTGCACTTCCATCGCGACTCTTTTCCCACCATATAAAGTATTATCTTACATATTTTGCAGTTGTTCAACATAACTCTTAACTTATTTATGTTTTTGCTTGTAGAGGTTGGAAAATAAATATTTATCCAACCCCACTGAATTCAACCACTTGTACAGCTTGGTACAAGTAGAAGTTGCAGCAAAAACAGCCAAAGGGTCTTCAAGTTGTACCAATGGTCTTCTTTGGTTGACGAGGTACATATCATATTCTGTGCACAATTCCTGTACCGCTTATTACTCTGTCTTTGGCTGTGTTAATGCATAATTTTTTTTTTTTTTTTAATTTAGAGTTTGTTATGGATTTTTTTCATTTACATATGTGACGATAACTAATATGTTGTTGTCACTGAGTGCCAAGAAAGCTATTTGAAGGAAATATATATAGTGATTTTGACCCTTTTTTGTGTTTTTTTTTTTTAATAATTTCAATCAAATGAATTAACAGACAGCATAATACTTTAAACCAAAAATCTCTCGAGCATGATGATCAACCGTGGTTTATGATTGTTAAGATGAAAGAGTGGAATAAGAAGTTACTAACATGCTGCTCTCCTCTCTAATGTCTATATATGCCTTTCTTGTACCTTGGACCCACTAGTTCCCAGCTCATGTCAAGGCCAGGAGCTGTAATTTCACTTTAAAAAGCTACTGCTAGAATTGTTGAGACTCCAAAGTACTTTATTGCTAAAATGTAATTTGAAAAATCTCTTGGCCTATCTGAGATGAATTTGGACTGTAGTCAATTATCTTTTTTATTTATGTTAGAAATTTTTATGACTTTTCAGAGCAATGGATTTCCTGGTAGAATTGTTTCGCAACTTACTTTCACATCCGGATTGGACAATGCCACAGGCTTGTACAGACTCCTACAACAAGACCCTGAAAAAATGGCATGGCTGGCTTGCAAGTTCAAGTTTTACTGTAATTTCATGCCTCAATTTTCTATATTTTATAATGGATAGAATTTTATGCACTATTTTCTTCTCATTCGTCTAAGTTAGATTACTGAAAGTCATATGCTACTGTTTCTGGTAATTTGGTGTTTCCTCTTCAAGTGTGTATTGGTATCATATTTACTGTATCTGATCCATAATTTTTATCCATTCTTCCTGTTAATTATGGATCCCATATGTTTTGGCACCAAAGAAAACTACTAAACTTTTTTCCTTTTTGTGGTTTTCTATTATCTTTGTATGTGGTGGTTACCCTTTGCTAGGTTTTTTTGCTTTGATGGGTCAGCTACACCACTTATGTGACTCTTTTGATTTACCATAGGTTTTTTTTTTTTTTTTTTTTTTTTTTTAATTTTANCATTTTTTTTTTTTTTTTTTTTTTTTTTTTTTTGCAGTTTCCTATAAGAAAAAGGGAAAACCACTAAACTTTACTGTCTATCAAATCTATACATGGTTTTACCCTATATTTTCTTCAAACTGAAGGCATGGAAAAGTCTATGGAAGGTTTAATACGCATGATGCTTCACTCATAGAAATTCAACTCTTTTTCTTTTTCTTTTTGTGCTTGTTCTTACTCTTTTTGACCAATAAAAAAATTCTTTCAACGATGAGTATCAGTCACTTTATTCTCAAGTGCAGAAGTTAAATACTAATGGCTAATAGTCCTTAACTCTTGTGTACTCTAAAACTTATGTGTTTTAAATTACCAGACACAAGTATTTCTTTATCTTTTTTGGGACCACTTATTGCTATTGTACACTACTTTCAAGACCTTTTGACTTGATACTGTTTTACAGGTTGCTATGAAGCTTGCACCAAATAGGCAGAAGTTCATGGAAGTAATATCTGGCTCTGGTGATGTAAATGCTGATATGGAGAAATTTTGTGCAACTTTTTCTCCATTTCTTGAAGAGAACCACAAGTTTCTGGTAAGATATTTCCTTCTTCCAAATATTCAGATTGAAATGCACTGGGAATGCTAGATTTGGACCGAATGTTTTGTCTTGTCCTAGTAGTATTGGAAATGTGTAATGTAGCCTATCAAATGTGTTTGCATCAGGAAATGACTGATGTTTTTCTGGCATAAGAGAATAAAATAGTGATAAAAGATAATAAAACAGTGAAATTCGGATCTCGGAGGGCTAAGTTTGAAATAGCTGGGATAGAAAGTTCCCTTTGTGATAAGAAACTCAAGAGACAAGGCTGAAATACCGGCATTTTTATCGAAGGAAATTGTTTTACTTGGTCCTTTTCTACACTGATGAAATATTCTTTGCTGATGCAGGCCAGTGTTGGCATGGATGAACTGAAAGCTTCATGATGGAAGCATTCTCCTGATTAGGATTGGTTGCTTTTATGTACTTTTCTATTGACAATCTTCTCTTTTCAGTTTCTGGACATTGTCCATTTGCCTCTTAAATTCACAAAAATTATCATCTACCCAACTACATAATATTTTGTACTTTTACTAACCTATTTCAGTTCAATACATGTACTTCAATTAAAGTTTTATGTATGTTTGGTTTTGGACTGCCAGATGAGTTTTTTCTATTGTGATTTTAATCTTGATGGGGGTTTTTCATCTCAAACTAAGCTTGATAGGCTCCTTGAATAACTGTTACATGGTATAGTAATATTTACTTTTTTGTGAAGTTTCTAATCATGTAAACAGAATGAGTTTACAAGTGTACATGTTTTCCGACTTTGAATTGCGTACATTATACAACTTTAAGGCGTAGGGGAGTCGTAACTGGAAAATGGGAATACAATTCATAAACTTCAATTTCGGGAAAAAAATATAAAAAAATAAAATTCTACATATACAGTCAAGTTTAGCTTGAATTAATTCGCTGAGAAAAGCGAGTAATGCATGTGTTTCATTTTGGACAAGAATAAACGTCTGTCATAATATTCAAAACAGGTTTGTTTGTCCATGATTTGATTTATCCTTGCAAATTGCAAAGCTTTAGTGAATGTTTAAAGGAATTTTTTTAAAAGAAAAAAAAAAGTAAAGAAAAAAAATCGTTAGTGCTAGACAGTTTGATAGTATAAAAAGACTTGTCCCATTGTTGAACACTAGTGTTGGACGGTAAAAATAACTTGTTTCCGTTATTTAGTAAGAGGATATTTAAATTTTTTAAGAACCTAATTATTTTCAACTTAACAACTCCTCTACTCGTTAATTATTGGAATACAATACAATACAAGAGGGCTTTGACATGCCAAACAATGTGTCTCCAAACCTTGGTAATTATTGGAACATAGCTCCTCTACTTGGCCTACTTTCTTGTATTAAAATTGTTGAATCTCGTTTCTTCTAACAAATGATTGCGCGTCATCAGCAGTTGTAATTTGCTTTTAACTGATCAAACTGTGAGTCTCAATAAGAAGTCTCCTGCTGCCGTGGCTGGTTGACAGACAAACAATCTTAGAATAGACATCTACATTGTCACAGCTAAACATTCCCAGATTACCTAACTGCCAGACATCACTTCCTAACCGTTCTTCCCGCGCTTTCATTGAAACTAACACAAATTTAGCCTATCATGTTGGGATTTTTATTTGTTTTTAGTTGTCTCCCAGGATTTTACCTCAAAATTTCATCATCCACTGCTTTCCATTGACTGCTAATTGCAACAGACACCACGATTGTCATACCAAACTAGAAACAATCAGGAACTAACAAAGAAAAATCATTTCATATTCCAAAATTGTTGATTTTTTCTTTGTTGGAGACAAAATTCATTGTTTGGTTGCATGAAAGAAGAATATGTCAATATGACATTCACATCATGCTTGTGCAGTTGATTTATTTGGGAGAGACTGGAAAATTTATTGTGACTTCTTCTTCACAGAAGGTGGTAACTTGATCATCATGGAATTTTCTTCACTTCTGCTCTAGAGGTGAGATAGATTTCTGTTTTTCTTCATCTTCATCTCCTTATGTGTCATCTCTGTTGGAAGTACTTTTATTTTTATTTTTTTAAAATTGCATAAATAATGAAAGCTTACACGAGGAAATCAAGGTTTTTGATTTTTGGGTGGTGGGCTGGCTTTTTATATAGAAATGTAACTTTCTTCATGATGTTGAATGGAACTTAAGCAAACAAGTGTTCAAACTTTTGACAACAATAATGTGATTAATATGATTCTTCTTGCAAAACCATATCCATATGAGATGGTTCAAAAACCATTTTTTCATCATAGTCATGCTCTCTCTCTTTCCTCTTTTTTCTTCTAATTTATGAGCTTTTTTAACCTTTTATTCTTGACCTTTGTATAGCAGTTGAACAAGCACCAGCTACTTGAGAAGGAAGGTTTCTGGTGCATATAGCCAATATGACCGGGACGTTTAAAGGCCTCTTCAAAGGACTAAGATACTTCTCACAAATATTTGGTAATACACAATTTCCATTTTCTTCATTACATAATGTTGTACTTCTTTTTTGAATTTTCCTCTGGATGAAGATGTAAAAAGATGTTATGCACTTGATTGTAAAAATTTTGCAGATTCAAAAGAAGAAGAAATGCAAATTGGTGTCCCCACGGATGTAAAGCATGTTTCTCATATTGGATGGGATGGTACATCGTCCAATGCGCCCACCTGGGTATGCCTTCACTTCCCTTCTTCATTGTCTCTGCTAATTATTATAGCAAACTTAGTACATTATTTGATCTAAGGTTTCATAACTTTTCTTATTGAAAAAGAGGAACCCAGTTTCTTGTTGCTTGATAATCAAACGTGTTAAAAAGCAGCATCATTATTCATGGTACTTCCTGCAACCTACCAAGAGGATCAGCTTTTCCCCAGTCTCACCACTGGTTTCTAGACTGTGACTTGATAATAAAAAGTAACAACACATTTTGTTGTCACATTTTAAAGAAGTGCTAAAGAGGATATTGTGTTATTACTGCACTTTCATATCAGAGCTTTGCATAAACCATGATTATAGTCACCAGAATTCTCTAAATTGTGCAGATGGATGGGTTTAAATCTGTTCCAGAACTCGCGATCGAAACTTCAACTCCTATTGTAGAATCAAATAAAGCAGCAAAAAAATTGCCCTCAGAAGGTTTGTTTGCTTGGCTCTATTGATTGAGTGAATACTAATTTCATTTTCTTTGCCTCATTATTGAAAATGTTCCTTCCCTTCACCTAATTGCTGCAGGAATTCAAGATTCAAAGAATGAGAAGCCAAAGAATAAGACGAGGCGCAAAGCAGCCGCAGGAAAAGACTCACCCTTAAATTCCCCAACGGGATCTGATGGGGCAAAGCAATCCAGGCGTCATTTCACTACAAACACTACATTGGATTCCTCAAAAGGGAATGACTCACCCTTAAATTCCCCAATAGGATATGATGGGACAAAGCAATCCAGGCGTCATTTCACTACAAACACTACATTGGATTCCTCCAAAGAGAACCCGCATAAGTTTAATCTTAGCATTGAGTCATCCTCTCCGAAGCCTAATGGCATTCCAAAACAATCTCGCCGGAAAAAAGTAAAGGGCGCAACCTGTGATGGGTCAACAAAATCATTGGGGGCCGATTCAGGACAGAGAACGAAGAACAAACAGAGAGAGCTTAGTTCAGTTGTAGAAGAAAATGACGAAGAGAGGATGAAATAGAAGTCCAGGTTTTGTAAATTAAAAGTGTCAGTGACAGTGTAACATAATCTTACGCTTGAAGGTGTAACTATAATCAATTTCGTTGTGGATAATATAGTTTTTAACTTGGGTTTTCTTACGACTTGTCCCAGTTGAGGAAATCATCCCCTGCTGAAGAATAAGCCGAACAGATTCCATATGAACAATTTTCCATGCTCAATTGCCCAGGAAGTAGGTGTCTTATACATTATAAGGTAATCATATAGCACCATCAGAAGCGCATTGAAGAATGCAAGTCTGAGCTTCAAAGCCAGTTCCACAAGTCAACACTTCGAAAATCGTAACGTAAGATGATAAGAGTCCGGTTATCTTCCAAAAAACAAATAAATATTGTCACTTTAGTCTTCTTAACAGAAAAATGGTTAAAATTTTGGCATACCTGGGGCCTCATATCATCAATTTCAACATCAGTGTGACTCTTAATCTCGGGACAAATATTACTGACCTTCCTCTAACCTAAGTAGACCCAGATAATTTGACAAAATAATAACAATTTCCCCTCTTAATGATGTTTGTGATAAGTTCCAAGAGAAATCTTTGAAACAAAGCTTAACAATTCAAGTGAATCTTTTTACAATTTCAATGAAAATTTTCACAAATTTCAAGACCATGATAATTTACACTATTTAGATCATACTTTAAGAGAGGTTAACAATACTCTTTTAACACTTCAAAACAATTGATACAAATAGAGCCAGGAAATGGTTTCAGAAAGAGATGAAAAAAGAATCGGCAGGGACAATGTGCGTTCAAGTAAATTAAATGAACTAAACCTGAAATAAAAAATGCTTGCCATAATGTTCAAGCCCAAGCAGTTAATACCATTTACATTTTCTCAACATATACTATGCCGAAACATGTGAACCATCCAAAAGACAGAAGTAGAAGAAAAGGAACTTATAGAAACCTTGCAATTCAAGTATCTGTCTTATAGGTTTCTTCACTGGTGAAACATATTGCTTGAATCCAAATAAAGTTACCAACCACAGGGAGATATTGAAGTGTAAAGCCATTCAAAGCACGAAGCTCACAAGTGAACACAAAGCAATACCATAATCTGCAAGTGTATGATCATCCTTTAGTGCCGATTGACGGAATAACACTTCCTTTACTGGAGCTCGCAGTTTATCTTGAGCCATTCTCTTGAGATCAGAAATGGTAGTAGATTCTGACAAATTAGGATTGATGCAAGTTAATCCTATCTCGTAAAGCTGTGATGAGGGTGCAAGAACCATGTGGAGAGTGGAGTGCTTTTGTATGTTGTAGCTTGCCAGATTAAAGTCTTCCTCTAGCCGTTTTCCAGCAAATATAATACTATGATGATTGCGAGGAATCTTCAGTTTATCAAAAATCTTGCCTTTCACATCTTTGATGGTATTCCATGGCTGCACATCGAGTGTTATTGTTTTCCCACTCCAAGTCTTGATAAATATCTGAAATGGAGGAGGCAACATCTCTAAGATGTATTTATCTTTGATACCATAACAAGCCAAGGTCTTCTGATCCTCAAGCTTTTTCCCCACCCAAAATATGTTGTGATTGCTGACTGAGACACGCCTCATGCCCCCAACTATTGTTTTGACATCATGCACCGTGAACAAAGGTTTGACTTTGAGTCTCAGAGTCTGTTCAGTTGGTGATTTAACAAATATATGAATAGAAGGAGGCAACATCTCCAACATGCACTCTTCTTTAAGGTCATAAAAGGCCAAGGTCTTGCAATCCTGAAGCTCCTTTCCAGCATGGATAATAATCTGATTACTGACTGGAATGCCTATCATGCTCGCAACAATAGCTTTGACATCACGAACAGTGAACAAAACTTCAACTTTGAGTTTCACAACATCTTCAGATGGCACTTTGACAGAAATTGATAGAACATGTTTCGGACAGAAGACCAAATGAAGAGTTGATTCATTCTTGATGTTCAGGGAGGCAAGAATCATACCCTCTTCAAGTAGTCTTCCATCAGAGACAAGAGTGAATTGATCTGATAGAATCCCCTCCTTCACCTGAATCAAAGATTTGATGTTTTGGACAGTATGATGAGGCATTGCTTCCACGACAATGGTTTTCTGGCTCGCTGGTATTCTCACAAATAAATTCATTTTAACACAATTCTGGACAATAAGATGGAGAGTGGAGTCCTTTTGAACACCATAATCAACTAGCTTCTGGTCATCCTTAAGCCGATCGCCAGCAAAGAAGATATCCTGAATATCTTCAGAAATCCCTTCCTTCTCATGCAAGAGAGCTTTGAGGTTTTTAATCCTCTCAGATTTCTTAACCTTTAGAGCCACTGTTTTCATGATCTTCAAGTATACATTTATCTGGAATGAAAAAGATAAAAAAGGAACAAAAAGAATCAGCAAAAAATTCCCAAAAAGCAGCACTGAGAATAAGCAAAAAATCATTAAAGGCCATGGCAGTACAATAATACATAATTCTGATTTTCCTACGCAAGCAGAGAATTATCAGTTTGTGCATCCTTTTTTTTTTTTTTGGTTTTTTCTTTCATTTTTTGTCATAGAAAGAAGCAATTGATTGATTGGAGAAAAGAAATGTTCCACTGAAATCAAGGATGTGCATATCAGTGTAAACCAGCAACAGTATTGTGAGATACATTTCTCACTAAATCCTGGTCAAAACATCCCCAATGCAGTCACATACAAATTTAACTTTACAAAGTTAAGATGCTCTTTGTTGCTCTAGTTAATAGCATTTCATTACAAGCATTATGTGCAAAAAGAAAATCAGAGATCTTTCATAGAAACGCTGAAAGATCAGCATAAAAATCTAACTTATAGTAAGTACTACTGTGTGCTCTCTAGACAATATAAAGCTGAAAAATACATGAAGTATAAGTTTAGATGTCTAAGTAAAAGTAACAACATACGTCCATCAAAACTGGGCTTGAAGGCACTATTTTACTGATGTAGAAAAAGTAATTAACAAAAAAATGAAACACGGAAAACTGAACAATCTTCCCACAACTTTAAGTGGCTTTAATCTTGTAAAAAAAAAAATCCCACAACCTTAAAAGTACCAAATTTCCAAAGCAGAAAGAGGATTTAAAGATGACTCAATACTCCTAACCTTAGCAAAGTCTAGAATTATGCAACATTGTCACGCATCAACAGCAGAATACAATAAAGATGGGAAAAATCCAATACAGAACAAAATAGCAAGAAAGTACTAAGTAAATTGATTGAAAAGATAATAAAAGACAAAGTAGTAAAATTCCAAATAGACAAGCAAATACTAATGGCAAAAACGCAACCTCACAGTTAGAACGCAACCTCACAGTTAGAATCTAGTGAACAGTTCTCTGCCAAATGAAATGAAACCAGACAAAACTAACTCAGCTTCTTTTGAAGGTGAAGAGTATGGCGATGGCAACCAGATAGACAAATCGTTCAAAACTTTTACACAAAGGTCTAAAATAAAAATTTCTGACTTCAAATCGCACCATATATTGGAAGATTATACAATATAATTTCAAAAATCAAAAACCAAAAAAAAAAAAAAAAAGGAATGAATGTCCAATTAAGACCATGTATATATTTAATTAGAAAAAAAATTTCCCATATATAATTTTAGCAAGTTTCTCTTCAAGACCAAAACGGAAACAAAATTTCCTGAAAATGAAAATATCTCAAAACAAACACTGATCGAATATCATTTTACGAAATCCATTACATGCAACTTAGTGGAGAATACAGAGACAGAATACATGACAAAAGACCGAAGAATAAAACACGTAATTCTACTGCTATATCACAGCCATCATCATCAACATCTAGATCATACTAAAACAGGGTAATTCAATAGCTAAACTTATGAAATGAAATCCCATCACATTATCTTTTGTTTTCCTCCACTTTCTCAAACAACCAAACCAAACATCGAATACCCATTTTCAAAAGAAAAAAGAAAAATCAATTCCTAAACGTCCTGAAAAAACCCAATAACAAGGAAATAAGGAACAGAAAAATGAAAATCGAAATGAAGATGAAAGTGTTAACCTCTTCGTTAGAAGAATCGGAATGAGGTCTTGATGATGCCATGGCGAATGATTAATGAAAATGAAGGCTAAAATCGGATATAGCTCTTTTATGTGAAAGAGAAAAACAAAAGAAGGAGCAGAGGAATTGTCCACAGTCATCACTGCTTTTCAGAGACTATTAATAACTTCTCCGAGAAGTTGGCGGACTTTAACCGTCCCTTCTCCGCTTACGTGGCCATGCCTGAATTGTTTGGTCCTTTTTTTTTTTTTTAATTCTAAAATATTATTTATCAGTTTTTATTTAAATAATTCAATTCATTATTGGATACTAACATATGTTTTCTTATAATAATAATCATTATATTACTACCTTAAAAAATTTGTCAAATTAAAATTAATACTGAATTTAATAAATTTTATGAATAAAAATATAATTTTTAGGTAATTTATTAAGTTTGTGAAATAAAAATAATGATCATGAAATATATAAATTTCATTTCAGTTATTATAGTAATATTAACAACACAACAACATTATTTTATTTGATAAATGTCTTTCATTGTCCTAATGCAATGGCAGACTTTACATCTTGTTTTTAGTATTGAATCTTAAACCTTTTAAAATGAGTATCAAATTTGATATTTCATTAAGAATGGGAGAGATTCCGTTTGAATTTAGTATTATAAATACACGTGTTGATTAATTAAAAAGACTAAAATATCCCTCTAGTAGAAGAAAATTGAACTTTCCAAACAAGTCAAATAATTAAAATACCACAACTGAACTCTTGAAGCAATCATAATCTTCTTTAAGAAAAATGAAATAACTCAAAAACCTTCAATTAAATGAAAACAACTCTAAGAGCAAAGAGGAGTCCAAAAGACCTTTTAATAGTAGAGGCTTCCCTCAACTTGATAGACAAGATCTTTGCTGAGTAGGTCTTCAAAATTCTTTTTCCATAGGATCTTGTAGCTGTTCCGGTCCTTCCTAGCAGCTCTCAATAACCAAACCTCTCAATGTTGAAATCTTAAAAGAAATTTGACATGAACAAAGCTACATTAACCCAGTTCAAAGAAGAGATATGACCTTGTGAGCTTATATAGACCCGTGAGCTAAGCTAAGTTTATATTGATCCATGAGCTTGTGTGTTCAATCAGATGACCCATGAGATATGATATGGCATCATCTCAATATGCCACACATAGCCATTTACAACATTCTACAATTGACTGGTATCATTTTGGATTTTGGATCATGGCCGATCAAGAGGTGACATGTGGCTAATAGATGTTGATCCATGTGCTAATTGCAATGTAGGGTGATACTCATGCAAATGGTATATGACTTAACTCGGTAATTGTTTGTCTTAATACTACCTTTCAATGTAGTGTGAAGTATATGGCTCTCAATTGGGCCAAGGAAATGAATCCCACATTGCCTTTATAAAATAAAGAAGGGAGCTTGTATACTTATATATACAACAAGTCCCACATTTGCTAGATATGACTTAGGAGAGTGTTTAGGATGTTATAAAATAAAGCTTAGGTCTTAGGTTATTGTATCCCACAATACGAAGTGAGTAAAACTCAAGTATT
>JANLJB010029053.1:0-13171 GCA_026212285.1 Bursera cuneata | reverse complement strand
CTACAATCCAACCAACGTTTAAAAATAAAAATAATAATCAGTTGACTAGAATGAATTTAGTCAGGAGATGAGTTTAGCCAAATCTATAGCTGAGTAGCTTGTAGCCAAACCCAAGTTTATTTTTCATTAAATAAAAATAAATTTACATATTAATTTTATTTCTAAATTTTAGATCTATTTTGCAAGTCATATCATACTTTCCAAGTCATGTTGGACTTTTTTACTCCTCATCCTTATCCAAAATAATTCTGGCATCTCTTTGATTTATCTTTATTAAAGTAATAGTTTCCTATCTCATTCATTCCTTGTTTTAAAAGAATTATTCTATGAAAGTAATTTAATTTTATCACTCAATCCTATGAAAGAGAATTCTCATTGACAAGACAACTGAACCTACCTTACACTTCATACACCAAACTATAAAGTACAACTTCAATAATACTCATTTTTATAATAAATTAAATAGAAATATTACTGATTGATAACAAAGATTTCTATAGATTGTGATGAATACTTACCAATTTATGTGTGACAGACAAGTATTGTAAATAGACTAATATATTGTCGATGGTAGGGTACCGGACATGTTGACTAAATGAAAGATGGAGTGGGGCTTAAGAATAAATAAATGAATTAAGGAGATGGCAAGAAGGCAGATATAATAATGGAAGAGGCGAGAGGCAAAGAGATGGGGAAAGAGATATTATTGCTCCTCTTTTCTATTTTGATTGGTGTCTGATTTACAAGGTTGGGTTGCTTTATATAGAAATGTTACACCGCCTCTAATAGAATTGAATAATAAAATATCTAATATGTTATAATGAACTGGAATCCATAATATATTATAATATATTATAATACTCCATATTGGATCATGCTATTTAAAAATAATTATACTTACTTTACTAAGAAAAAATCTAATAAGATAAAAATCAAAGTAAAAGAATATAATTTTATAATAAATCATAACAATGATTTTGGATGTGCTTCTACTACTTCATTAAGAAAATCCAATGAGATAAAATCTGATCTAATAGAAAAAAAGTACAGTAGGCATGTGTCTAAAAATGTTCCTCTTGATGAATACTTCTCCTGATGACAGAAGATTATGCATCAATTTTATTGCTTATTGAGCCGTTGCATACCAATCTTATATATCAATTTCTCAAATATTGATGTCGGTAATATTTTAGTGAATAAATATGCAAGATTGTTATTGGAACAGATTTGTTTCACATCTATCTTTCTTTTTTCTTGAGGTTCATATGTGTAGAAAAATTCTGGAGAAATATGTTTGGTTCTGTCTTATTTAATATAACTGTCACATCTCGGAATCCCTTATACAGAAACCCCAGGGGTGACTATGTAAATAAATAAAGAAAAAGTAAATAAAACCAATAAAAATATTTTAAATAAAACATTTATACTGAAAATACAAGTTACAAAATTTTTCTTTAATAGATATATAGAAACGACTCACTTTGACTACCTAGACATACCTATGACTGTCCGAGATCCTCTACGTGAACTCCAGATCATCTCCACTAGACTCTTGACCTTGGGTACCTGTGGAGGAAGGGGTGAGCAACACAGCTCAGTAGGAATTTCTGACCCTATACAGTTCAATAACATTTAACACAATACATGCATCAATCAATCATAAAAAAGTAATTCATTCTCTACCTCTCGTGCATACTAATGTCACTATCGTACATTTTCCTATCTTAATTGTAACTGTCGCCATACGTGCGACACATCCACGCGAGTTTTACACTCATGTCAGATACTCCACACAATCACTCTAGAATCCAGCTTGCTAATAACAACATACGCTGGCACATTAAGGCCTGACACTGTACATACCTGTCACCAGTGAATCCCTTTAGGTCCCTCAATATACATATCAGTCACAATATCTCAATAAAGGTGTTTCCTCTTGGGTCCTACGTCACTCGCGGGCCTACCCAAGGCCTAACATCCAATCTCAACATATGTGTTTCCCTTTGGATCCCACATCATTTGCGGGCCCATCCAAGGCCTAACACTATAATCGATCTATCCCGTAACACAGCGGACATATAGATCCCTCTCATATCAAACAGACTCTATAACTTTACCCGTATCACAACGGCCTCGACTATCAATCTTATCTCAGTAGACTCTGCCGATCCATCCCATATCACAACGGGCTCATCTAATAATCCCTTACACTCATCGAACCTCCTATGTACTTCCGGTCCCGTGATCGTTTACTCATCACGACTAGCCTGTACGACCTCACTTACGTACGGTTCACTCGTGACTCATCTATATCTTCACGTGAATGCCCTCAAGTGGCTTGCGTAGTCCATTATCCTATCACTTATATTCACATCCCGACTATCTAATCATCTCACCACTCAATCTCGTCCGTTCCATAACTCACGAATATATGCGTATTATCCGCGTGTCATCCATCCCATACTGTACTGCCTCTTACGTAACACCCGTACACAAGGCATATCCTCAGGTGTCATCTCACGTGGTAACCATGATCCATAACCCATACCGGGTCTATTCCATCATCATAATCATATACGTTCTGTCCGATTCCTGATTACTCGTTTATTTCTGGAAGACAGTACTCGTATTCGTAACGTCCCGAACCACCAATCAATCTAATGTCCTATTTGTCAATCACACAGTCTCTATTTCCTAAGCCACAACAGTAAAGTAAATCCACATGCATAACAAAATATCATAGAACAGTACGGTCAGGAGCCCTTACCTCGGTATCCGAACCGTAGCTTCTGGGCCTCATTTTCCCTCCTTTCTCTCATCCATATTGTAAATCCATGAGTCTCGATGGTCCTAGATGAGTCCTCAGAGTCGCGGGACCAAACCATGCAAAACTGAGAATAGGGGTTAAAACAATATTTCACATATCGGGGGCGTTACCGTAAACCTAGATAAATTATCCAAATGGGAGTGAGATTGTTAACTTGTAAACCCTTGGGGGCCATTATGTCAAAACACATGATAAGGGGTAAACTGTCAACTTCTAAAATAGTGGGGGTGTTCCAAAGGGGTGAAACACCAACTCAGAAAGGTGAGGGGGTTGACATAATATGCCACCGACAGCAGTGATTCATGTTCTCTAACCAGAGAACATGATCGACAGCTAGAATGATGATTGGAGGGTACCACTAGCTTCGTCTCGACGAGAGGAACTTGTTCCGACCAACGATGGTGCCTGTCGACGGCCGGAAGGGGCATATCGAAAGTCGACGTTGTCGAACGCTTCTGGGCTGATTGTCAGTGATCTAGGCCTCGGATCGACGAACAGAGGACATCACGGTGAACAACGTCCCGAGAACTTTCGATCGCAACCTATCTCGCTGGCTAACTCGTCAGGAATGCGAAGCGTCACCGGAGATGGCAGTGAGCGCGTCTTCTCCGGTGAACAGGGGTGTTTCTGTAGTTCTCCTAAAATGCTAGCCTCTTATGCAGTTTATATAGATTTTGGGTTTCGGAGGTGTTTCTACAAATTTTTAAACCTTCAACGGTCGCAAATCCAGACCCTAAAGTCTCGGCATCTTGTCGCCGACACGTCCTCATCTATTTTCCATCGACGTGACCCTCAAAATGTCACCATCGGGCACTAAAGTAGAAAAACCCATGAACCCACATAAAATTATGTTTTAGTCCAATTTTCTAAACGCTCCCGAATTCCTCCGAATACTCACAAACACAACGTCGTCACGTCTGTGTCATCCCGTATATACCGAAAATACATACTTTTATGATTTTTAACTTTGAAATCTTTCACTTACACCTCTAATTCACTATTTTGAATTTTTGGGTCGTTACAATAACCTCCTCCGACTTGGGTAACTTTAATATAACTTTATTTGATAAACAAAGGGGTTGCTCGAAGTTATTCTTGCTTATGAAAATTTGCTTCTTTTGAATTGATTTGTGGAAGGATTTGGGGCTACCAATTGAGTTATGCTTGAAGTTGATATGTTGTTGCATGTCATTGTGTGTTTTCATGTTGAAATAAGGTGATTTAGAGGGAGAAATAAGGCTGTCTGAAACTGAATCTTAGTGGTGTTAGAAAGATTCCATTTGGCTTGAAATACATGTGCAAAATAGATCATTACCAAAAGTTCTTAAATGAGATATATCAGGTTATTGACCATGGACAAGTTCTAATGAAGAATACTTATGATAAGTTGATCACACTTAAAATTAACCTTAGGCTAAGTGGTTAGTATAGATAGCTTTAGGTATCGAATCCACAGGAAGGAAAATACTAAAATAAAAGGTTATTACAATGCAATGATAAATGATTCAAAACTATAAATTGAAATGACAGACAATAATGATAATGACAAGGCTTCAAGATTCACTTGATTGTTTCATTTTAATGTTACCAACTTTGATTCCTATTTTATTATTCAATTGTATGTTTCACATCCCAAACAAACAATAAAAAAAATATGGCGTTAAAGATCAAAGATAAAAACCATGGTATTTTGTTTTGAGAAATTCTTTTCAACAAAGAATAACGATGATATATTTTTATAAGCCATCCAAAAGATCAACTCATAAAATAGATACTTCCAAAAATGATTATGATCTAGCAAGCTACACATAAGAAAAGCATAACAAAACTTATATGATTCTTAAGAAAATAATCTTTGGATTAAAACAAATCTAATGATAAACAATGAGTTTTTCTCATAAACAAAAATATAAACATTAAAGCACACTCGTAAGAATCAAAGAAGAAAAAACAAGAAAACTACATAATCAAGCTCCTCTCTAGTCTTGCTCTAAATCTAACCTAAGTTACAACCCATTCTCTCATGAATTGAGAGAAGGTTGTATGAACACTCTTACTAATTGTGTTGTGAGATGGATTCTGACATGAATGCATTACAATGAACCAAGAGTTGCCTTATATAGGCAAGTGAGGGAGAGATATTCAATGAATGGTACAATAGTTAAAGTTAAGTCACCAACCATTCTACTATAATACAACACATTTTTTGTACTAAAGTCCACCGAATTTGACTGTATGGTCTTTATGGAAGTTCTAAATCTTTGAAACAGCTTTCCATAGCCACCATATTCAAGTAATTTGGAGTTATATTCTAGGAGATATGGTCAAAAGACAGTAGGTATGTTAGGTTGAATCCACCAACCAGGCCACCGACTTCCAAAGTGGTTTTTGACTTTCTTCTCCATCGATTTAGGCAAAATTGCAGCATAAACATTGTAGATAATTGAATAATCTTCCAATAGCCACCGGTTTCAGGTCATTTGGATACGTATTTTGGAAGATACAGTTCGTATAGTCCAGGTATATCAGGTTGATCTTCTAGAATCCAGTCTATTTCTGTTGCAGCCCACTTTTGGTCCATTGAACATTGGATTTGGGCTTTGAGTTGTTCTTCAACTATGTAGAGAATTGGACTAAGAATATGTAGGCATAAGAATTACATCAATTGGATCTCCGGATTAAAAGTTATAATTATTTTACTAAACCTATGTCAAAATAATTGTTAATTACAAATTAATGATAATTCTTCATTTAAGTTCAATGATATAAAAATGTTCAAATTAATAATACATAAAGTGTAAAAATGATAATTTAAACTCTTTATAAGTATATATTTTTAAGTGCTAATCATAAGTAATAGGTTTCAGTTTAATCAATGATTACTACAATAAATATCACTTTTTACAGCATTTTTTTACATCGTTTTTTAAAGAAACGCTGTTACATAATTTAAATCCAACATCCCACTCTTGGTTAGCGTTTAGCGTTGTGAATAAAAAAATAGAACATTTACAGTGTTTTTTAAATGCTATGCAATAATAAAAGCGGAAAAAAGTGACTTTCATCTAACACTCTTTCGTTTAATATTCCACATGACTCCCTCTCTTTTTATTTTTGATCCTTTGCTTCTCATCTGGCCTTTGCTTCTTGAATGGTGTTTGGGTTGAATATCTTCTCTGCTCCTCTGGTTCGTGGACTGTAAAATTATTCAAATCAGTAAATCGCCCAAGATCTTCTTTACTCCTCTTGGTCTTGAGCGGAACAATAGATTTTTGTTGAAATCATGTTTCGTTTGACTTGGATTTGTATGGGTTTTAAGTTTTGAGTTCTTCTGTTTGAGTTCTTATGCTTGGGTTTTGCTCAGATCTAAGTTTTGTATCTTCTTTTGTAGTAGATCTGTTGACATGATCTTGTTAGACATTGAAACGTTTTAGATCTAGTTATGTTATAGTTGGTATTCTATGTTATAATCTATCTTTGTGAAGATTGTTTAACTTGTATTGACTTTTTTATTTTTGTTTTCTTTGACTTCTTGTTTTAGTTTTTTGTGAAACATAATGCTCGTAAGTAAATCTTGAAAGTTTTGTACATAAATTTCCTTAAGCTGTCGAGAAGATAGAGAAGCGTAGCTGATCTAACAAAGCTGGTATAAATGTTTGATATTTCCGTATTGATGTTTCGTTATATTTATTTTACGTGAAGAGTAATTAAGGTAAAGAATTTGAAATAAAACCTAAAATATTTCTGTGTATATTTGAATACAAAAGCATCTTCTTGTGCTATGAAGATTGCATTGATAAATTCGTGAGTGGCCACTTCATCTTGTTTGCTTTTGTACATCTAGAGATTAGCATTTGGTGATGTGTTGTGTTCTCTTTTTTTTTTTTTCCTAATTTTAATATGTCCTGAATAAATCTTGTTTTATGATTAACTAAATTTTCATGCGTTCTTATCTTGTGCTTTTTAAGAAAGTAAACATAAACTCATGGTGGGAACTTGTTTTAAGTAGATTGAATTTGAAACTATAATTTTTGTGAATTGATTTTTTTTTAAAGTGTTATCTTTTCTTATGCTCAGGTAAAATGAGGTCAATCTTCTGTGGGAACTTTGAGTATGATACACTCACTTGAACTTTGAGTTTAAAAACCATTCTTTAGTTGGCTCTAGATTTAGAAACAAACTACTAAAAGGATTGCCGGTGCAAGAACGATGTTGATATGGGTGTTTAAACTAACAGTGTCAAAGCTCCCTTGGTTATTTGTTCCTATTATTCATCAAGTTTTTTATTATTTTGAGATGCATAATTTGTGGTGCAGTGAACTGAGAAGTCGTTTTACCATTTCCATAGATTAAAGTTCATGTTTACAGTTTGTATAAACAAGCTCTTAGTCGTTATATTTCCTTAGATGGAAATTCAAGTGAGTGTATTCTACATGTGATGTATTTCTTCTGATGTATGAATGACACAATAATGACAACCTGCATTTCATACCTTATGAAATTTACTTTCCAGATTTTCATTACAAGGGTTTACTAAGATTGCTGCATTAATATCTTGCTTATGTTAATAAGATTTTGTTATTTAACATCATAGAGGATCTCTAATTCAGGTTTATATATATTTTTTTGTTATCTAGATTCGTTATTTTGAATACAGTTTAGAAGCTCAAGAAACTCAGAAGTAGGAATTAAAAAAATTGGTTGAAGACTAGGAAAATTTGAGAAGCTTCCTTCTGCAATGGTGCTATACCAGTTATGGGGAGGTATTTTCTCCTAATTTCATTAATGTCAATTTCATAAACATTTTCACAAGACCACATTTTAAATGAAAGAAATTGGTTTTCGTTGTGAATATTTTTCATTTCGGACAATGCACATGTCTAGTGTTCGGGGACCTAATAAAATAACTGAGAAATGAAATAGGTTAATTTTCAACATATATTCTTAATGGAAAGGAATATGAAAATGGTTTGTATCCTGTTTTCTATATTGCTCATTTCTATCACTATGTATATAGCATTTTAGTTGTGAAATTCGTAATTTAATTTTCACTTGATGGGTTTTTTGCTTGTATGTTTTCAGCTCCTGCATGCACTTTTGTCCTATACTTGTCTTTGCAGAGAGTACATTGAGATATGACTTGCCACCATCTTTCTTGGTAAATGAACTCTTATATTCCTCAATGGCTTTATAACCAGCCATAGGCTGTATAACTAAGCATTAGTGGTGTTGAGGTAATTTCAAGCATGTGTTTTAGCTCCCTCCATGAAGAGTGAAGAAAGTGCACTCAATTTTGGAAGAATTCTGTGACAATACACACAGGTAATTAAACTGAAATCTTATTGGCATTGAGTGAACCTCAGTATTGTAGAAATTTATCTGGAGTTAGGATTTTTCTTTATGCCTTCACAACCTGGACATGTGCATTTGATGAGCCTTTTTTTTTTTGTCATTCTTTTTCATTGTAATTTAAACTTACCTTCCGTACTTCTCAGATGTTGGAAGTGATATTGATAGATTGATTTTATCACTGGTTTTAATACCTTTATTCTTGACAATTAATGCATTCTTGAGGCTTTTTAATGGGATTTATGTTGGTATTACAGAAAAGAAGAGAATTTCCAAAGATAGCGTAATTTAAGTCAAAAACAGAGAAAAACAAAACAATTCAGAGCCGTCAAGAGGGATTCAAGGCAACTTTGGAGAGCAGAGCCATGAATGGAGATCATCTTCTCAGAGTTTTGATGGAGTTCTTGATGGGTTCTATCTTTATTATTGTTTTTTTTTTGCTTTTATTATGAGTAACTAAATTCTTTGTGATTGAAAGATACTTTGTATAGTTAGACAATGATTTAATGAAATTGAGTTTATATTTCGATTGATTATATGATTGATTTAAAGGATGGATATGAATTACCGTGTTTATTTTAGAATTACTTGTTTGGTTGATTAGGTGCGCAACTAAGAGATCAAGTTAGGAAATTCATAGTTAATTTAGAAACCTAATAGGCAAATATTGGGAGTTCTAGGTATTGATAACAATTTACAGTGGTTACTGCAAAGTAATTAATAGTCTCAGGTTAAAGATTCACGCTTGGAGGATCTTGCTTAGTTCAGTTATACCTTTTAGGTGCTTTGTGTCTGTTGGATTAAATCTAGTTAAGTTTTCTTTTAGGTTGTTCAATAAATAGGGTTAATTAATAAGGGTTCTTTTGATTAACTAAGAAGAATCGGTGGATGCATTACAATATATATGGAATACATTGGTTGGTGTTCTTGTAAATCATATAAATAAAATCGGAATAACGAATTCAATTGAGTTAATGAGTCTAGCGAAACAAAGTATTCTTTCAATTACCTTTGTCTCATTGTTTACTTCGTCTTGTTTAATTGCATTCGTAGTTTAATTGATTTTTAATTTGTCATAATTCCCCTTTGCATTTGAAAGACTTCGGTTTTAGAATTTACAACTTAAGTTTTAATCAAAATAATCATAATCCAGTCCCTGTGGATTATACCATTACTTTCACTATAACTCTAGACATATTTAAGGGATAAGTAAGGAAATTTACTTTTGGGTGATCGATTTGGTCACACCAGATATCTACTATTTACTGATTTGTTTATTTTTCCTGATATTGTTCCTTCGATGTTGATGCAACACATACTGGAAATTTAAAGATGAAGTTAGAGGGATGGCTGGTTTGGGAGGTGATGGTGAAGCTTATCCGTATGTCTCTTTCACAATCAATCTTGTTTGATAGAGGTTGAGTCCCAATTCCATGTCTGCACCAAATTTAGTGTCCAAGAATTCCTCTTTGATAACAGTAATAACGGGCAGGAGTTGAAGATAATGTATATTAGAATTAATTACTCAAATTCTTTTGTTGTTATGATCTCAACTTTGCTGAGGATTCAGGTTCTGCTAGCAGAGGGTGGGGAAGATCTTGCCATCTGGAATTTGTATTTTAAGTTATATTTTATGAGGTTTTATTATGTTTGGTTGATGATGAATGATGAGCATGGAAACCAATTATTCCAATAGCCAGGCAAGGAGAAATCCACTTGAATAAAATTACAAATATTAAACGAAAAGCCACAAATATTTTAAAAAAGTCTTTACAGCATTGTTATGTTGTTGTAAATAGTATTTTACATCGTTGATAAAACATTAATAACAACTTTTTACCCCATTTAAAAAAACATTGTAATTTATATAAATTCAGATGCCCAAGAATTATTAACCAGTTTAAAAACACTGTGGAAAGACTCTATTTACAACGTTCAAAAAACGCTGTAAAAATCGTTTATTTACAGCGTTTTAAAAACAGTGTAAATAAACTCTTTTTAAAGTATTGAAAAAACACTGTAAAAATAATTTCTTCACAACGCTGGAAAAACGCTGTAATTGATTGACCTTTATTTGCAGTATCGCCATCCACAACATTTATAAAAATGTTGTAAAAGGTTGTTCACAACGTTTTTTAAACGTTGTAAAAAACCAAAATTCTTGTAATGGATGCAACATGTAAACCCCATGTAGAGGTTGGCAACCACGTTCTTAATAACAGAGTGCATGCAATTATTTACAATCGCTTTATAAGTAATCATGCCAAATCATTTTTGGGTGTGGACATATGGAACAAGACACTCAACATCAATTCCTATGGATATACAATAATCATTATAAGTCTTTGATGTAAATTCATCAGTATTATTCAGATGAACAGATTTAATAGGATGGTCTAGAAAATGTATCCGTAATTTAATAATTTGAGCAAGTAGTATAGAAGAATGCAACATTTCTTGTTGATAATAAACAAACATGAGACCACAATACAGAGACATCAATAAGGACTATGAAGCAACAGAATGGTCCACACAGTAGATGAATAGGTCCACATATATTTCATTGAATTCTTTGTAAAAATGATGGGGATTCAAAACCAATCTTAGTGAGAAATGGTCTAACAATCAATTTTCCTTGAGAACAAACAATACAAGTAATTTCATTGGATAAAAGAATCTTCTGATTCTTCAATGGGTGTCCATATGTATTTTCAATAATTCTACGTATCATTATTGATCTTGGATGACTGAGACGGTCGTGTCAAAGCATAAAAGTCTTAGGATTATTGAACTTCTGGTTCACGACTACGTAGATTTCAATAGATCTTATGTATGTATAATATAATCTTGATAAAAAAGCTTCAAGCTTCTCTAATATTTGCTTCTGGCCTGAGACATTTGAGGTGATACAAAGAAATTCTACATCAGTTTCACATGTTGTCTCAACATGATACCTATTGAGCTTTATATCTTTAAAATTGAGAAAATTTCTTCTGGATTTACTTAAGTATAAGGCATCATTAATATATAACTTTGTACTACTTCTTAATAAGATAATGGCTCTTCTGGAGCCCTCAATCAAAATCACGGACCCTATTGTAATGTTAATTTTAGTTTCAAGTAAATATAACTATTTCTTATCTTTCAAGATTGTGTGTATTGTTCCACTATTAACTAGATATAGATCTCTATCTCTTCTGGAGATAGGTAACACACTTTTGATCATGTTCATACCCTTAATTTAAGAAAGATTATATTAGATAAAATAATAAAATGAAAGAAGAAGGATTATAGTGAAATAACATTATAATAAAATATGATGAAAAACGTAATTATTTACTTGGACATTTCCATCACCAATCAAGTGGTTGATATGAATCAACAAAGAAATCTGAGTTATTAAAATTTATGAGATCCACTGAATTATTAATAAAGTACTCTCATAATCCTTATAGGATTTATTATTCCACTTCTGGTGATTTAAAATTCCTTGAATAATCTTCTTTTGGTACATGATCGTTTTGGTCATAACAATATTAATTGTGATTGCCAACAAAGTAGCAATTACTTGTGGGAATAATTACATCCACTTTAGGGGATGGAGTAATGACAATGATTTCAAGGAATGATTCAATAACATTCTCTTCAAGGAATTATTCAATATCATTACTTTCATAAAGTGATTTAGTGGTATTCACTCAGTGAATGACATTATTCCAAAGAGAACCATGAATTAGTTAAATACTCAGATTCTAATTATGCTGATGATTGTATTCTAATCGATTCTATAGGGATGCAATATTTTCACCATTGCCCTTTACTTATCCAACCGGGATAAGTAATTTGTTTTTTCATTTATGGCATCTTTTAGATACATGTATGGCACATAAAATTCATAATGAAAACACAAATATTAAAATTGCAATAAATAAATTTAAGCAATTAAATCATGAAAGAAAAGAATAAATATACAATAATTGAATAAAATAGAAAATAAGTATGTAGAACTTTAGGTTCTAACTTAGAACTTCTAGTTCTAGTTTAAAATTTTAGTACTTCAAGCTCTCGTTAATATTTGTAAACTTCAAGTTTACATTCATTACTTTTCTTGGCAGGATGTATACATATTATGTCTGTCAACTTATTGCGATATACACCATGTGCAACTTCATGGAAAACACTAGTTTAACTTGCTCAAATGACTTGGGTGTGAATCATGGTTAGAACTCCGGGTCTAAACCTTCCAAGCTTAAGTTAAGCCAGCTCAAATATAAGCAAATGGTTCGAATCATGGTTAAACTTCAGGTCTAGCCTTAAGAACTTAAAAGTAGCTCAAATATTATAAGATGAACCGAAATGAATAAATGCTATATAATAAATAAATGCGAAGAATGTGAGCTGAATGCAAACGTAAACAACTGAATAAATAAAGATATATTCAACCAAATAAAGTATAAGTCAATGAAGTAAGATCAATAACTTCAAGCACTTTAGATAATGAGGTTAAGAACTTCAGGTTCATACAATTATGTAAAACTTTATCAGGACTTCAGGACTGAAATTTTAAACTTTTAGGTTTTATATAATTTTTTTAACCTCTGCAACTTCAGGTTCCAATAGACAATAATATAATTATTTAAAAGAGCTAGGTGGCAAAGCTATCCATCAATAAATAAAATAAATAGAATTAGCTAGGAGTGCTTAGTCCTTCCATAAATGATGATTATAATAAAATTATTGTACTTATCAATTAATATTTAATCGTATCGATAACGTGTTATAAATTAAATAGAAATATTACTTATTGGTAACAAAGATTTCAAAAGATTATGATGAATACTTATCAATTTATGTGTGATAGACAGATTATGTAAATAGACTAATATAATGTAAATGGTAGGGTGCTGGATATCTTGACTGATAAGCACTTAAAAGTGTATATTTATTATGAATTTAAATATCATTTTTACACTTTAAGTGCTATTAATTTAAGTA
>JANLJB010029052.1:0-13166 GCA_026212285.1 Bursera cuneata | reverse complement strand
ATATATATGATTCATCAGTTTCTGCACGTGAATTTATACACAACAAAGCTTCCTTGAGGTAGCCATTGAGCCTGATTTGTATATGATGCACCAGATTTTTCATGGTATATATATGGAAATATAATCATCTAATTACGATTCTTTAGAGCTTAACAGATTGTTGCAATAAAAAATTATGTAGATTTTCAAGTGAAATAGGTTTTTAAAGTTTATTGGTCAAGGCATTTTAGTCGTTTCTTTATTGGCGTTTTCTACTGATTTTTTCATGTTGGATTTGGTCTGTTTGGAATATTACACTTGTTTTTATTTATCTCATTTTTGTTTCTTCATATTCCAAATAATCAAGGGAGTGACATACCTCTCTGATGATTTATGTGGCTCGGCAGTATACCTACATCTATAATCAAAGAAATGACATACATTTCTGATGATTTATGTGGTTCGACAATATACCTACACCTATATGATGTAACACAAAAATATTATGTTCACTAGAAAAAGAAACACTTGCAAGAAACCTCACTATCTCACTTAGAACTACCCACACCTCTTGGAATGTTATGACCAAGCATCATAATAGACCACTTATATATACTATTCATAGTCTCATAACTAGTAAGAATAGTAAACCTACAAGTAATAAGAACATAACCCAAATAAGGAAGTTTTCTTAATAAATTAGAAAATTAAGTGCATAATCCTAAATATGAGACAAATATAATCATAAATAAATAAGGATTCACATTAATTAACAATCCTAATAGGAATAGGATTTCCTATTCTAACATTCTTTTTATTTCTGTTGGTTTGAATTTATCATAAAATAGTATAGTTATTATTTATTTACATATTCTTGTTTAAAAAGACTTAGTTAAGATATAACATTTTTAAACTACCATTTTCACACAAATCTTGATCTGGGTGAGAAATTTCGAATCGAAGGCTGTATATTTTAGTATCTATATAGTACTGGAAGTTTGAAATTTCTCTTGAGAGTGATTTTTTTTTTTTTCCAATGAGTGAATTTTTTTCAAGCGAAGAAATAATGATTCAACACCATAAACTAGAGATTTAGGTCTAGGGTTGAGAAATTTTAATCCTTATGCAATATATTCTTATTTAGTGCAAGAAGTTTGAAACTCTTCCAAGAAATTTTTGTGTCGAAGGTGAGAAATTTCGACCCAAAGATCATCTATTCTAGTCTAATGATAGAAATGCTACCTCTAGGGTGAAAATTTTTAACTCGAGGACAAATTAATTAATATTTTGGTCGAGTGCCTGTGATTTGACGTGGTTGTTAGAACAGGAAGATCTTTCTTTTGCATATATACCTTGGATAAAGATGATGCTTGTACACATCTTTTACTATATCTGATCCCACCAAAGCTCTCTGACTTTTTTTCAATTCAACAAGTTCTCTTTGATAGAAGATTAATCATGTTGGTGAAGAGAAGAATTCAAAGAACTTCCGAGAATGATAAGTAAGATATGTTCATTTTATTGTATAAAATATGTATCTACCCTTTGACCCGTTATCTTCCATTTGTAGTAGACACAAATGCGTCCCTTTCTGTTTTTGAAAATTGGAGTGATTGAGTAAACAATTGAATACTCAATTAATTTGACAAAGGAATCAAGTAGTTGTATGATGTAGAATTCCTTCGATGAAGAGAAGAACATAATGGGATTGGTGGTTGATAGTATTGTATTCAACCACTTTTGGCTTCAAGCATTCGGATCCTTGCTCTCTCAAGACATGGTGCTCTCTTTTACTCTGCCCTCGGTCCCTCAAAGTACACACAAAGTCTCATGTGTGCCGTAACCTAATTCTCTTGGGCATGTGAGCAATTCTCTTGTACAAATTTTTTTATAATTAATTATAATGTGAAGAACAATTAAACCCTTATTTGCTTCTTCACATTATTGCAAAACCACATGCTTTGCTTATTTCTCGAGATCTTGTTTGTTTTTCTTGGGTTTGGAAACTGCTATTAATACAAATTTTAATTATGTGACCATCATATGCTTGTACAAGATAATGGGTAGAAGAAATTAATCAATGCTTGACACAATTTGTAGATTCATATATAAAAATCAACCCAACAATTATGTGTGATGACCCACCTGAAATTATTAAGTTACTTTTTGGAGAGACTATGTAAAGGCAATTAAACGTGGGGAGATTTTTATATATATGTATGTGACAAAGGGGGCATGTTAATCGATGGGACATTGATGGGTATCACAGAAGAAAAGAAATGGTCGCATCCCATGTGACTATGACTCTCTCTCTCTCTCTCTCTGAGTGATTAATTGAAATAAGCGCTCTGGCTCCCTTCCATATATACGGCTCACGGGCATACATTACAATACGTAACTGCTGCTACTACTACTGCAACTCCCATTCGTATCATCACATGCTTGCACTTCCCTTTCTTGATAATTGAGAAGCTCTCTATTTCGATTTACTGTAGCATTACGTATCCAAGATTTCAAAATTTTGATTCAAATTAAAGTTTTATTGAAAATTGTTATGCTTTTAAAAAATTTAACCCTCGTGATCTCTTAAACATTTCATGTTTGAAGTTTGAAGTCAGTACTAAACGATTTTAAATACTATCACACACACATTGAATATTATCTAATACTATCTGTCAGATATCATCAAACATCGTTCATCATCAAATACAAAACCATGGTATTTAAAATTTTAAAAAACGAATCAATTTTCAAATACTCTCTTAAATTAGGTTTATGTCTGTAATTCTTTTTAGTGCATTTACTATTTATTATAATATAAGCTAATAATTTTAGACATTGCATAAAATAATATCCAAAATCTAAAATTATATAAAAAATATTGAGGTTAGAATACGTATTTAATCTCTAACCTTATATATATATATATATATGGGATATTAAAAGTTTTTGTTGAGTACACAAGAGATAAGATTATGTTATGAATATCTCATGTGGGTGATGCTCGTTTGGCAAAGTCTTATCTTGCAATGCATGAAGAGTCAATTAAAAAATTGATTGAAATAATATTATGATGGATATCAAGAGTTCTTGGAAAAGCCAGTGAAGGGAATTATACAAATTAGGTATTGGTCCATCTTAAAGTTGAAAGATGATACACAGTCTAGAAATATAATTAAATTAAAATTAATTAATTAAAGTAGGTTTGAATAAAATTTGTGGTTGGTCCACGTTATCGGCCACCAAACTTCATGTAGACCAGAGGGGAGCATTGATAAATTGTACAAATCACGTGCAAATGAAAGTACAGACTTCCTGTTGGTAATAATGGAGGACAAGTACATTTTTCACCTTTCACACACCCACGAGATCCCTACTATTCTTCTTATATTTCTCGTAATTTATATACAGTAAATATATAAGTCTTCAATTTTAATTTTAAATACTAGAATTTTCTATTGCAAAATTACTATTTTACACAGTTTTGACATGCATATACTGTAATCAATCATAATCCCTGTATAGAGTCATGTATAAGTCATTCTCTTCTTGCAGAGACAAGTTAATTTTTTTCTTTTAAAAAATTTGATGTCTACATATTAAGATTTTTTTTATTAATATATATCATAAGGAAATAATGAAAAAAAAGAATCAAAACTAAGAGAATATTTTAAAAAATAATCATATTTATAAATATTTAGATATCCTAAGGACAACCACCATGGATCAATAGGTCTTTTTTTGTTTTCAAACGTTAAAGATCGACAACTTAAAATAACAAAAAGAGTTATCAAACTATCTAGTATTAGTGGTCGAAAACAAAAAAAAATTATTTATCTGTCGTTTTGTGGTTATGATATCTTAATTTATTTAGAATATAATTAATTTTTAAATCCTCCTTCTAATTTTCGTTATTTTTAAAATTACACAATATCATATGGCAACAATAGTTAAATATTAAATATTAATTCTTATCATTTTCTTGACCAAGTGTGTATGAAAAAGAAGAAACGTTGGTGACTTCAATATCAGTCTGAATATGATGGCAAACTCATGAGAAGCTTTTGAAATTAGTTTGAAGATTATCTCTAAATAATCTTGACCTCTCAACTCATCAACATGAAGGCTATATGTAATAAAATAATTGAATATAACTCCATAACCCTAGAGAAATCCATAAGCTGCTGAACTCTATGTCAAGATGAGTTGGGTTTGCCTATAGGAAAATATTCGATTGGAGTAACAAAATCCAATGACAAGAGATGAGTTGATCATGATTCAAGAAAATGTACTTTTTAACTTCTCTAAACAACATTCAAAACTCTCTGACATGGACCCCTTTATGTCCTTCTCAACTTGATATATAAATCGGTTTAATTTCACCAAGAAATTATGAGCTTTTGAAATATGCCCCACTCACGTTCATAACAAGAGAGGAAAAAAGAAGAATCATCAATTCCTATTGATAATTGATAACGAAGACAAACCCACATAGGATTCGTATCTTCTTCCAACATAAGAGGACAAATCAAATCGATTCAAACAAGGTTGGACCCGTGATATGAAAAGTTCTACTGCAGATAAGGTTCAAATTTTAAACCTGATTATCGATACTGTCTTTATGTATATATATTTAAAAACCAACAAGCAAGCGCAGACCCTAGGTAACATCGTTTTGTTTTCATCCAAGAAGCATCATTAAATGCTGGCCTTTTTCTAACTGTTTTACATCATTACATTCGTCTCTTGCATGTAATGTAAGTTCCAGACGTTAATTCAAACAAATGGGTATTCCTGAATTTGATTAATTTTATTCTGTATTAATTGGAATGTCGTTCTTCAAAACTTAATCTGGATAACCAGTTTTTTTCTGTACAAAATGAATGAAAGATGAACTATGAACTCGAATGCCATGATTTAGTTTGAGTCAACGCATAATTAATATAAAAATCTCCAGGTTAAAAATATCTGCTTTGAGATTGTTCTGAAACAAAAGGTTTGAATGAACATATGTATATAAAAGCAAAGTTCTGGGCTCCATGTACTAAAGTTTTGAATTATTAATCCACGAATATATGGAAGTGGTGATTGGGTGATTTGTTATCACAAAGGTGGAGGAAATCAGGAAAAGTATCCAAATTCGAGACTGTAGAGACTAGAGAGCAAAAGTTAGAGAAAAAGACACACACAGCAACATGTCCAAATGAAGAAAGTTTTCGAGTTAGTGAAATCCCGGCTGTCATGTTGGCCTCGCTATGTCTTCTCCACACACTTTGGCTCGGATAATACGAGGCTAAAATTCTAAATGAGGCCAAAAACAGCATATTTCCATGCTCTTACGTAGCAGCTTCCACTAAATTACCAGGTAACATGGAATGTTTTCTTAGCTCAATGCTGTCTTATTTGATGGTTTTATCCAAAATGCTGAAAGCCAATCAGAACCATTAGGCAATAATTCTAATGGAGTGACCTATTTGTTTCCCAAAATTGACTTCAAAGTCCATAAAACACAGCCAGGTCTCAGAGCCTATGACATCCTCCTACTACAAAGTCAACTCTTTTCAGAATCCTTAACATGCAGTGTGTGAATCCTTGCCCAAAACTTTAATATACAGTTATATGAACTCGTTCATGAAAAGATCTGACCAAATTATGAGCAAGACTCTCCATCTCTACCTATTTCCGACTTCTATTGATCGTATAGAAAAAAAGAAAAATATTAATCTAAGTTGAACGTCTCTATATTTTGAATCCTGTCAAGGATGGAAAGCTGTAATTTTGATGGATATAAAACTTGATAACTGTGATGAGGACTAATGACTTCATAGAAGTTATAATGTAACCGACTCAATACTGTTAATAATTAATTTTCTACTAAATATATCATATATGAATATTTCTACGTCCAAGAGGCTTGTAGATGAATCGATTCAGTGGAATGTAAGTGCCAACAAGTAAAGCCGAATGCGTTGCTTTCCCAGGACGTATCTAAGAACGTCAACGTAAAAGTAATTGGTTGTTTGCTGTTTATAATATCGAACGATGTCCTCATCTGCATGGAGTTGGAGTTGCACTTGCACAATATATATAATGCCTGGACACAGTTCTGGCATAGATAAAACCAATTCGATTGATATCATCGCAGCTCCTGATTCCTTCCCAGAACGAAGAGATCGAAGCCAGCCAGCTTCATTCTCATGGCGGGGGAACACAGTTCAGCTTCAAGCTTCAAATTTCCTCCTGGTTTCAGATTCCATCCATCTGATGAAGAACTCATCGTTTATTACTTGCGAAACAAAGTCACTTCACGTCCACTTCCCGCTTCAGTAATTGCTGAAGTTGATCTATATAAGTTCAATCCATGGGAGCTCCCCGGTCAGTCTTCCTACCATTTTATTCACTTTCTCTTCTGTTATACATTAATAGGTATAAAACTAATCATATGGTGAATTTATTTATTGTACAGAGAAGGCTCTGTTTGGAGAAAATGAATGGTATTTCTTCAGTCCAAGAGACAGGAAGTACCCCAAGGGAGATAGGCCAAACAGGGCTGCAGGTTTAGGGTACTGGAAAGCAACTGGTACTGACAAGCCTATTCTCAGTTCTTTTGGATCAAAGAATCTTGGAGTGAAGAAAGCTCTGGTCTTCTACACTGGTCGGCCTCCGAAAGGAGTCAAGACAGACTGGATGATGAATGAGTATAGACTGCTTGACACCACCATTAAGAGCTCAAGGTTAAAAGGATCCATGAGAGTAAGTGGGTATCACTGGTGTATGTAACAGTGAAGTGATTACCAATCTTCTTTTCCAATATCTCAATAATATACCAGAAAACTATAGCTAGGTTATTCTAATTATTTCGAAGTAACAACAATTTTTTCCCTTTTTTTTTCTTGCAAGTTCATCTATTATTCTGGACACCATATAGTACCAAAAGATCAAACTAAAAGAACTACCCAAAAATCCTTCAGTAATCTAAGCTGAAGATGATTACATGCAATTGGAGTAATCTCATCTAACTTCAAGCAAAGGCTGAGTTTAAATGCAACTGATCTGGTCAGTTACCAATAAAACTCGTTTCAGGAGTAGTGCTTGACACATTCAAAAGTAGTGGCGAATAGGAACAGTTTTTCGACATGAAGTACTCAGTTAAACACTTAAAAAGTAATCTTTAGAACATGGTATAAGATTTAAGCCTATAATTGTTCTACCTTTGCACTTGTTGATTTTTTATCTTTAGATTAATATTTACTCCAACTATGTTGTCGATTATATATCTGATTTAGTGTTTATGAAAAAGAAATTAACGCTTGTTCTCACTTCTCACAGTTGGATGACTGGGTACTATGTCGGGTTCGATTTAAAGGCAACATGCCAAAGAGTGGAAGCGAAGTTTATGACCGTCACAACGCAGAACCAAAGATTGAGGCACCACGTCCCACATACGCAAACCAGAAAAATGAAATGATTACGGATTGTTTATACAAGGACTGCCGACTACTAGCTTTCATACTTTCTGGTCAAACTCTACCTCCCATTGAAACTAACTCAAGAGTAAGCTGCCAGGGAAGTAACAATAACAACAGTTTTACGTCAATCTACGAGGATGGTTCGGATAAACTCAACTCCCCATCAACAGTTTCCTCTTTTGAGACTTATTTTAACCCACTGAACAGGAAACCTAATGAGAAAAACAGGAATGAGAATCTCCTTCCATCAAACAAGAAGCCATACGGCGTCATCATCCATGAGAATCTTCCACCTAGCAAGACACTCCCCAACAATGATCAAAATTACTCTGGCCAATGTCAAGAAGGCATCTATCCTAACCTGTTCGACCCCATCATTGATTTCCAGGAGCTTAATGAATTGGCTTTAACAGGTAAATATCTACTGTAATGAAAGGGCATAATTCCTCACTAAGGTGGTTACCCTGGAGCCAACTAGCCAAAGATACATCAGACTGTACAGCATAAGATGTAGATAAGCATGCAACGAACATAATATGTCACGGTATTGAAGTATGAAGGCAACTAAATCAGCAGTCTATGTTTCATAATTTGTAGTTAATTCTACGTGCCTTGGAGTAATAACTAAGTACCTGTAATATGAATAATATTATGGCTATCTAGAGAATTTCAAGCTGAAACATGTATAACAACTAAAAAACCTAAATTTTATGCTTTTTCAATTACGCGAGCTTAAATAAAAGCAACATTGGCAAATGAAAGCGCTATAACATATTACAGTAACATGTAAATCTTGATCTTTATCTATTTGCTTTAAAATTTTGGTGATACTAAGACATCCTTGAGCAGTCGATCACGTAGTGAAACTTAACCAAGCCAGTAGAAGGAACAAAAGATGTTGATAGTGACAGACAGAAAACCCTCAAACAATGAAAGAATGTGATACCAGAGAGAGTCTGATCAAAATGGCTGTAGAAGAACTCGTTCAAATCAATTTATTTCAAGGCACTGCAACAAAAATAAAGTATGTCATTAGACAATTTTCTGAATAGTTTAGAAATCCAGATTCAGGAACCGCTATAAGCAAGTTCTCTGTAAGGTCTCTCTCAGCAGAACACTAAACTGAATAGTTTCAGTCTTTCAGAACATGGTGCGGAAAGAGAAGATAAAATATGTCAATTAGATTAAAATACTGATCTGAATGTGGGAAGAACTTATTGCTTTTTCCCGCTTGATTTTTCTATCATTGAGTTAACTAATTTATAGGAACATCAACTACTATTATACCATAATACCAGTGATTCAGGGTATCAATCCCTAGAAATCCAGTATTTTTGAACTTCGTGAAACATTAAAATAACATGAGGCTGGGGGAAGCCTTAATTAAGACACCAAGAAGAACTTGGAGAAAGAGACTTGAGCTATTAATTTTCCCTTACCATATAGTTGTATACTAAAAAGCAAAGTTATAAAACATTTGAGCCGGATACAGAGAAGACCTTGCAAATACTATAAAACCAGGCAGACCTGACCACCAGAAAAATATCAACAGGACAAGACATGCAGAGCAAATATATACTTGGAAAATATATATATATATATATATGGGTCAGGCTATTGGAACTTAATTTTTTTGACTTAATTTCACACACTCCTTGATAGATATATATATAATGTATTTTTCACTAGAAAAGGGATAGAGAGATTCATATAAAAATTTCTAGACCCAAAAAACAGAACAAAAAATTCATATCCATTAGTCCTCCACAGAGGCAGCATTATTCATATACTGAACTAATCAGCTTTAAGTTCCGTGACTCTTTTGAGTAAATATTCATTCATGCTGCTGATGCCATAACTTGAACATGGCAAAACTAGCATAGCACATCCAATATTCCATAAGGCCAGGACATTCTTAGCTAAACTATATTCATAAAAATAAGATCATCTACTCATGTTCAGGTCAGGAAATGAAAATTGAAGACCATTTGTACAGGAAACAACAAAAGTTATGATGGACAGCAAAATTATATGATGTAGACATCTCAAACCATATCTTTACTTGGAAAATGTAAAGAAGAAGATTGTGGAGCTTACTTATATATATATGAAGCAATGCCTAGAATTATGCATAGCAGAATGATGTCAACGCAGAAGTTCCGACTGGACCTCATCTGGAATAAAAGCAAAAGAGCTGTTTGTTTGAAAGAAGCCAATCTCTCCAGATGAAGATCAATGAATCTTGGTAAAATGTTAATAAAAAACTTACAATTGAAACAATCATTCAGATCTATTACCTTAAAAAGAGTTTCCTTGAGCCTCACATTATTGTTTTTCAGGTCAGATGTTGCCTTGTCTACCTGTAAAACCACCAAATTAGAACTATGTAACGCATTAATATAACTTTTCAGCACTATTTGTTTCCATGACCTGATAAAGATGGAAGTTACGATTGAAGCAACAAACTTCTCACCTTTGTCTCAATTTCATCCATTAATGGAACTTGCTTATCCAATTCCTGAAAATATAAAATTTTACTATTAAGTTGTACTTTCTTCTGATAGCACCATAAATTTTACTATACACAAAATAACTAACCTCATTCATATCGAGAGCCAAGTTTTTCAGTGTATCTAATCCGTCTGAAATAACATCAAGACCTTGATCCTGTACAGATATCATTGAATCAAATAAGAAGGCTGAGTAGTAAGTGGCTAAGTCTAGTACCCTTATCATATCATATGCACCATTCGTTTAGATTACAGAGGACACACACATTTATATGTATTTAATTGTATATATGTAAAAAGTACAGCATTGAACTATTGATCAGGAATCTTACATGCCTGTTTCATTTTCCGCATTTCATATTCTTGCTTAAATTGACTTGATTCTTCAGTTTGTTGGAAAAAATCACTCTCGAAGTTCCCATCTGATGGTTTGAATTATACGGTTAAGTATAACATTCAATTGAAAAGCTTGCATTAAAAGAATTACCATTAGGAAGAGCATCAACAATGGTAAAAACCTGATGAGTCAAACTTGATATTTTTCTTAGATGCTGAAGTTGCCCATCCTCCAGTTGTTTTGCCTCCAGTCGAGGTCACATCTGGTATTGCTTCAATTTTCTCCGACAACGCAAGGACCATATCATAACGAGCTTCTTGTTCTTCTTTTGAAAGCCCTTTGACCTGTTATTATATCAACATATAATGATTCCAAAGTCAAAACTACCTCACATGGTCATGACTTAGCATAATTGATGAAGAAGATGTAAAATTTGGACAACATGGAAATTAAAATGAGATGAACAGTTGTAACCCACTGACAGATGATAACTACTTTGAGCTAATCAAGTATCTGACTCTATAAAACTACCTATGTAAGACTGTATTTGGGATCAAGGTTCAGAATCTATATAATTACAAATGTAAGAATGTAAAATCATATTCATGAAAGCCAAGCATATCCTGGGAAAAATCCCGTAATGCAAAGTACTTTTTCTAATTTTTTATATATATTTAGGTCGAGGAGTTACCAGGGGTATGCTTCACGCCTTTACTCTTTTCTAGGGACTGCCAATATCTTCTCGAAGTGCTCTAAGAAAATGGTTGCCATAGATGTTGTAAATCAATGGAAGGGCATGTGGTCTCTATCAGAAAGGAATGTCCTTAAAAGGAGGAAATAGACACAGATGAGCACCTACCATTAGGTTTTGTTTTTATTTTTACTCCCCAGGCATTTAGAGGTGGCAAGATGTACCATCATTAACAAGAAGTGAGTAACTAGAATTATGTACAGGTGGCTGTAACTCCAGAGATGTCAGCTGTAGCACATGGTACTACTTTACATCCAAACAGGTAGGAAAACATCCTTTTACATGTAGGTTGTACAGTACATAAAGAGATCCAAATCTCTTGGCAAGGATGAACGAGCAGAAAGAAGCTCTATATACAGGGCTGTTTTGACACCAGGGAAGCAATGCTGGTAAAAGATAAGAGCCTCTGGAAACCCCAATCCAACCTAACTCGTGGACACTAAATGGGACAAATAAACATAAAGCTTAAAATTTATCCATTGAAATCTCTGTATTTCACAAAACTTCGAAGCAGTTATCCGATCTTCTAAGAGTAGAGCTGAATCAACCCTAGAGACCTCTTCCTCTTTAAGTTAAGCATTTTTCTTGCAAGCTCCAATGGATTGTGCTCACAGATTAAAACTTTTTTTTTTTCATTTTCTTTTTTCATATAAAATATTTTCAAACTACAGAATCTACAAACTACGAGCAGTAATTAATTTAAAGAAATTCTTTTAAAAAAAAAAATTACCTTCTTGCGGGCCAATTTTTGCAGCTTAGGAGCTTCTTCCTTCAATCGAGCCTTGGCCCGACGAACCTCCGCGTTCATTGCAACCGCAGCCGCCCTATTCTTCTCCATCGAAGCCGCTTCAGATTTCTGCAAATTTGGTTGACAGTTCAGCAAAAGAATAAAACTCAGAATTTAGAACCTGCTTTCTCCATCACCGTTTTGTTGTAAGTATAAATGTTTGCCATGAACAAGAAAATGAAAAAACTTCAAATTTTTAATTTTTTTTAAATAACCAAAAACATTTTTGCTGATTAGTTTTCTTTTCATTTCCTACATTTTCTCGTCTAGCAAACACTCATTACAATAAAAAGACAAAAGAGAGAGAGAGAGAGAGAGAGAGAGAGAGAATGAAGGAGGAGAAATTCGAACAAGAAGAGCCTTATCGATCTCAGTTTCGAGAGCAGCGTAAAGTCGATCGAAGGCGTCATCGCCATGAGGATTGAGATCGCGTTGTCTCTCAACATCATACTTTTCGTACTTCTTGCAGATATCATCGACTCGGAAGAGAATGTCAATTACGCTCATCTTTCTTTCTTTCTTGTCTCTTCGTTTGATCTCTCTGGTACAGAGCACAAATGAAATGAATGCTCATCTCTCTCTGATTTTCGTATCGTTTTGTTCTTGCTATTTTGGGAGCCAAAACGAGCCGTTGAGCGAGCGGTGCGGTTTGTGAATGGAGCAAGCAAGGACGAGGGAGATAACAGCCTAGACACTCTGGTCACCGTTTTATTCTCCTTCCTTCGCGGGCTTCAAATGTACTGAACGACAAGTCATCCATATATTTTAAGCGACAACCAGGTCCAGGAGTCGCTTATATGTTTAACGCCGTTAACGAGAAGTCTCACAGTCTAACGAATCAACAAGCCGTTTTCCGTTCAATACTGAATGTCTGAATGACACGGGATCCACATATCATAGCCGAACGACACTTCGCCACCGCATTTTAATGTAAGACAACATATCGTTTTAAGTTTTGATGAGCGACATGTCTTTTATGTGCTTTAGCTCCCATGACATGTCGTATTTTGTCTATTGAAATGAACGACAAGTCACATTGAGGATCTTTTGTGACAAATCATCCTTTTTAATAAAATATTCAAGAATGGGTTCTCCTCTCAAACAAGCTATGCTTTCAGTATAAGAGTTTCTTTTTTCACATATATGTTTTCAATAACGATATTCCAGTAATATTATAAAAATAAAATCGACATCATATAAATTATAAAATAAATTTATTACTATTCACTCATATAACATCACATAAATTATAATATAATAATATTACTTTATTAAGAACGTATCGAATGATATATTATATATAACTATTTATTTAAGAAATTAATGACAAATA
>JANLJB010029051.1:0-13166 GCA_026212285.1 Bursera cuneata | reverse complement strand
GCGTGACTGAATTTATATGAAATCAAATATCATAACCACTAGATTATCACAACAATAATGATGAACAAAGAGTTTTCTCTAAAATAAAATTATAACTTTAAAACACTTTTATAAGAATCAAATAAGGAAAATATAAAAACTACACAATTAAGCTCTTCTCTAGCCTTGCTCTAAATCCAGCCTAGCTTACAAACCATTCTCACCAATTCTAGAGAGAAGGAATGAGAGAGCAATGTAAGAGAACTCTTCGATTAGGGATGCTTAACAATGAACCCAAAGGTCTCCTTTTATAGGTAAATGGCAAAGGGCATTAAAAGAATTTTATATAATAATTCATTTATTATCACCTACCACTCTATCACATTGAAACTACCTTTTGATCTATTTATACTCCGCATTTGGCCACGTGTTGACATGAAAGTTGTAGATAATTCTCTTATCTTTCCATAGCCTCTTAAATTGTTCCATTTGGATATGTAGCTATGAAGAAATGGCCAAAATATTGTAGCTATGTCAATTATCGCACACCAACCACTCCATCAACTTGCAAGGCATTTTAGAACTCTTTAACCACTGAATTGATAAAATGGCAAAGCAACAAGTTGTAGATAATAGAAAAATCTTTCCACAGCCGTAAGAATCAAGTCATTTGGAGTTATATTCATTAAGATATGGTCTCAGATGTCTAGATTTGTTAGGCTGTGATTCATTTTCCGTCACCTGTCACTCAATCAAATTACAACAACTTTTTGATCAATTTGCACTCATACTTTGAGAACATGTCCAAATAACAAGTTGTAGAATATTATCTTAGCTTTCCAGATCATCTTGAATCATGTCATTTGGAGTTTTGGTTAGGTAGCAGTGGCCTCAGAAGTCCATGTAGATTAAGTTGAATGTCTCAAATTCTAGGTTCTATTGTAACCCAATTTCGACCCATTAGACATTGGATTTGGGCTTAAGTTGTTCTTTAAGTGTGTGGAGAAATCTGTTAACTTTCTACAGGTATAAGATTCGAACCAAATGGGCTTTTGGATTGAAAGTTATGCTTATTTTACTTGGCCTGCATTAAAGTAACCAAAAATAAAAATTTACAACAGTAATTCTTTTAAGCTCAATACAATAAAAATGCTCACATTAATAGCACTTAAAGTGTAAAAATAATTATTTAAATTCTTAATAAACATACACTTTTAAGTGCTAATCAACCTACCTCATAAAACCACACTTATCAAAAACAATAATAAATTGCACTAACACAGAAAAAGCATGATCACTAAATCTATATCAAGAATGAACATAAAATTTCTGGATTAAATACAAATGAATGACAGAATAACTTTTATGAAATCAAATATAAAAACGTTACAATTCAAATGAATCAAAACCTAAATAGGATCACTACACATATAGGATCAACTCTAGCCTCGCCTTTGAACCTTAGCACTCCATACAATCTCTCATTCTCACTGATTTCATGAAATAAACTAAGAATAAGAACAAAAAATCAGCTCTCCTTTTACAATGGCTAGCCCCCCCCTTCTATAGTCTTCCAAACACAATCCAAATCCTATGAAATTCTCAAATGAAATATTGAAATACAAAATAATCTCCTAATCTTCTCTTTAAAATCAAATTTTTAATCAAATTCAAATCAATACCAAGATGTGATAAAGATAAACTTGGCTTTAGTTATTGTGCTTGGGTCATCTAGGCTTGTAAATGAATTGTGCTTTTTCTCTTTAATGTTGTATGTTTGGGTCATTTGCTTGGGGTCATCCTGAAAATAATTTGACAAATTTACCATTTTGTTTAACGTAATGAAAGATATCAAATAAAGCCTCAAATATTAGTCATTATTCTTAATTAACTATCATTCAAAGTATGCTTTTATACACTTATCACAACTCTCAACCAGCTTATTGCAAGTCTCTAGCAATTCAAGCATAATCAACAAACAAAAATATGATTATTAAATTGAAAGGAAGCAAGCAAAACTATCTAAGTAACTCAAACAAAAAGCCAATAAAAGATCATAATCGCTATCAAAATATTTAGATTGTAACTTCCAAAATTGTGTGTATGTGCACTAAGCCAAAATTCTTACCACAGACCATAATGCATATAGCTTTTGAAAATTTATCCACGTAAAGCCTCACCTCCATATCCTCACAGGTAAAGAATTATAATCTAGCGCTAAACTCTCAAATGAAACAGCAATTTAAGGACAACCAAATAAACAAACATTGATCAAGCGATAGGAAAATTAACTGTTTAGATTTCAAAAATTCTTACCACATACTAGCTTTAGGATTTTAACGGTAAATAAGAGAATAGAACAAATAGAGTCTGGTGAAAAATTGTTTCCTAAGATAAATGAAAAGAAAAATGTCTTTTAAATTGATGGAAGACTTTATTGAACTGAATTAACATTTTTTTCTTCTTTTTTTTTTTCTTTCTCCGTTTTTTTTTTTTTTTTTCCTTTTAAAAAGGAAGTAACAAGTTAGGAAGATTTAAAGCTAGAAAGAGAGAGAGCTTTTGCTAGTCGTAATCCCAGTCCTAAAATCAGTCCTCAGTTAATATGACATGAATAATAGTCATTTTTGGTCTTTGATCTTTACAAGGGGAATAGGGTGACCCGAACAATCTCTTTCTTTCATTCTTATACATTGAAAGGGATAGAAGTTTAAGTTTTTTACGAAGAGAATAGCACCTAAGCCTTCATTCCTAATTCCTATATGTTTTTCATATCCCCTAGGTCAAATATCATTGATTGCCTTTCTTACTGTCTCAACCATATGCTATAAGACTTTGCACTAAGAGGTTCAGATGGCAGATTACCCTAGAGATGCTTCCTAAGCCCAATTTTTTGTCTTTCCTGCTTTTGGTTTCCTAAATTGGATTGCATTAATTAGGCAGAAAAAATGCCACCTCTAATGAAGCTTCTCGCCTAGTCTTAGATAAGGAAAGAAGTATGTGACATTTGAAAGTTTAAATTAGGGGTTAATTAGTCATAAAACAAAATAGGAGGAACTCATTAGAAGTACAAGACAAATATAAAGGGACTAAATAAAAAATTTATCAATGAATATAAATGCCTAATATGAGAAACCTTAGCCACTCTTGAAAAAAATTTATCTCTCTTATTTCTCTCTCTACATTAATCTCCTCTTTTTTTCAAATACCATCTTTTGATCCAACCATCTTTTTATAACAAAAATTATATCATTGGAAAGAGTATCTCCCCACGATCATAAAACTACCGACCGAGTCACGATCGGACCACAGGATTTGCCGAAATCACACTGGAAAGTTTTGGTTTTCATACTTTCAAACTTAGATATACAAAAGTCTAGAAGGAATTAGACAAAACCACCACCACCATTGGAATCAGCACATTGATATCTATTAAATATACTATTCAATTCATCGTTATGCCACCGTCGAATTTTCCGGCGATTGCTCTAGCGACTACCATTGAGGCCACCAATGAATAGAACACAATATCCAGAGTAATCTATCCTTCTTCATCCATCTCTAATTTCAACCCGAAGTGCTTCGTCTGAGCCTTCTAGATATTTTTCTGAACATGCCCAGAACGTTATCACAGAATTATGATACTTCTCGGGATTGATTCTCTCACATCCCAAAATTTCCTATACAGGAACCCCAAGGTGACTATATAAATAAATAAAATAAAACATTTTAACTAAAAACATTTACACTGTAAAATATGGGTTATAAAATTTTTTCGATAAAATAAATACATAACAGACTCACTCTACCCGAACATACCCATGACTGTCTAAGATCCTCTATGTGAGCTCCGGATCACCTCTGCTAGACTCCTGACCTCGGGTACCTGTGGAGGAAGGGATAAACAACACAGTCTAGTAGCAATTTCTAACATTATATAGTTATATAACATTTTAACACAATATATGCACCACACAAATTTCACATAATATATCAATTCATACTCTACCTCACGTATGCACTAATTTTATTATCATAAGATTTTGTGATCTCAATCGTGACCGTTGCCATACGTGTAAGACATCCATGTGAGTTCCGCACTCACGTCAGATACTCCACATAATCACTCTATATCTCATTATGTTTACCCACTAGTTAATCCGTGTATCAACGGATTGTCGTCTATCAGGTAGTCAGTCCTCATATCACTCGAATACCTGTGCACAAGCAAGGCGATCCGGTATAATATGGATCCCTATGCACCGGACCATGTGATTCATGACTATCTAGTTCCTGCACACAAGGCTAGGTGACCCATTTCTGATGGTCCCTACACACAAGGCTAGGCGACCCATGACTGATGGTCCCTGCACACAAAGCTAGGCGACTCATATAACAATTAGATCCCTGCACACCTGGCTAAGCAATCTAATATTAACCACAAGTCCCCTCGGATTTCTGTACACAATCCGAGGTCCACCCACGTGATCCATACTCACGTTAAATCTCACATGCATGTCCATTATCGCACACGTGCATCTTTGTTCCCATTACCACACCACGATCATATACGTACCGTATACTCAATCTCTCATGTATCTCACTCGTGTGTCGTACACACCATCACATTCTCGCACTCACGTATCGTTCGTAACCTGACCATCCAGTCATACCCATAAGTGTACATAAATATATAGATATCTCATGTATCTATCATATCCATTATTCCCAACCGGACTAATACATACCTGTATCTTGTCCATCGTATTACCCTTGTGCATCGACATACAATCCAGGTCCCGTATGCCCATTCCTCACAGTTACATTCTCGGACACCTCCTGTATATCAACTATCTAGTAACGCACGGGCAACGTATTACCCGTATCCTATCCATCTCATCACATACGTATATCCATATGTCGTAACTCACTTGTTTCATAATCCACGGTTACACGTGCATCACTTGTGTAACATCTAATTCATATCATGCTATCTCTCGCGTAAAACCCGTACTCTAGTCGTATCCTTATGAACCATCCCCATATGGTATTCGTAACCTATAATCCATACAAGGTCCATTCCGTCATCACAATCTTACACATTCCACTCGGTTTTCTAACCAACCGTGTATTTTCATAAATCTGTATACGTGTCCATAACGTCCCGATCTATTAGGTCATCTAATGCCTATCCGCCAATCATACACTTTCTATTTCCTAAACCACACAATAATGTAAATCCACATCGTTCAAAACAGAAAAGAAATGTACCGTAGAAACCTTTTTCTTGATATCTGAATCATTACTCTCAAACCTTTTTTTCTCTCTTTTCCTCATCTGTATCGTGAATCCATGTGTCCTAGGGGTCCTGGATGAGTCCTCGGAGTCACGGGGTCAAAACCATATAAAATGATAATCGGGGGTTAAAACAATATTTTACAACTCGGGGGTGTTACCATAAACTCATAAACTATTCTAATTAATCAAAATTAACCAACTAGGGGTAAGATTGCTAACCTGAAAACCCTTGGGGGTCCTGATGTGAAATTACATGGTAGGGAAAAAACTGCCAAGATGCAAAACAGCAAGGGGTTACCGAAAGGGTGAAACTACCAAGTGCCCAAGCTGAGGGGGTCGACTGATATTTTTTCGGTAGCCGTCATTCACGTTTTGTCACCGAAGAACATGATCGGATGTCGAGAAGATTATCGGAGGATACCACCGGAACCATCTTGATGAGGGGAGTTGGTTTCGACCAACGGTAGTGCCTGTCGACGGCTGGAAGAGGCAGATCGGAAGTCAACATTATCGAACATTTTTTGATCGATTGTTGATGATCCAGGCCTAAGTTGACTGATCAGAAACCAACACTGGGATCCTTAGCCCGAGAGGAAGAAATATCAATCGGTGGTGTAGGCTATCATCCCCGGGAAGGACAGATCACCTATCAACACAGGCGAACGTTAACTACATCGATCCGATCAATTCGAACACCGGACGGGAAAGGGGAGGCCACCGCTGGACTCAACATGCCAAGAGCTTTCCATTGCCACTGGTGACAAGGTCTAACCTGTCAAAAATGTGAGCGGTCACCAGAGACTGTGATTTTCGATGACCAAGGGTGTTTGTGTAGTTTCCTAATTGCCCTGACCACTTACACAGTTTATGTAGATTTTGGGTTTCAGGGGTGTTTCTATAATTTTTTAAACCTTTAATGATCACGGATCTCGATCCCAAAGTCTCGATATCTCATCGCTGACCCGTCCTTATCCATTTTTCACTTATGTGACCCTTAAAATGTTATTATCAGGCTCTAAACACGAAAAACCCACGAACTCACGTAAAATTATTGTTTAGTCCACATTCTCAAAAACTCTCGTATACCTCCGAATACTCATATATACGGCGCCAAAATTTAGCGTGACCAAAACAATCACCCAAAAGTAAACTTTACTTATCCCCTAAATATGTCGATCAGTATAACATAAGTAAGAGTCGAATCCTCAGGGACCGGGTTATGACTATTAGATTAAAACCTAAGTTGTACTTCTAAAACCTAGTTTCTTAAGATGCAAGTGGGATTTATGACTCAATAAAATTACCTAAATTATTAAAGCAATTAAATCAGATAAAGTAAGCAGAAAGACAAGTGTGATTGAAAGAATACTTTAATTCGTTGGACTCATCAACTCAATTGATCCTATTATTCTTAATAAATTTGTGTGACTTACAAGAACATCAGCCTGATGTATTCCATATCTGTTGGAATACACCGACCTATTCTTCCTAGTTAATTAAAATAACCTTTATTAATTAACCCCATTTATTGAACAACCTAAAAGAAAGCTTAACTAGATTTAATCCAATAAACACAAAGATCCTAGAAGGTATAACTGAACCAGGCAAGACTCTCCAAGCGTGAACCTTAAACCTGAGACTGTGAACTACTTTACAGTGAACACTGTAAATTATTACCAATGCCTAGAATTCCCAACGTTTGCCTATTAGATTTCTAGACTAACAATGAATTATCTAATCTGACCTCTTAGTTGCGCACCTAATCAATCAAACAAGCAGTTGTAAAATTCATCCAGTAATTCACATTCATCATTTAAATCTATCACAAAATCAATAAGAATGCAAAACCAATTTTATTAAATCATTGTCTAACTACATAAAGTTTCTCTCAATCACATGAAAAATTAGTTACACATAGTAGAATAAAATAAAACAATTAGAAAAATAAAACCCATGAAGAACTCTATCAAATTCTGGGCAAAAAATCTCCAAGGTTGCTCTGAATCTCCTTAATGTTCTTCTCTAGCTCTTCTTGCTCTCTCTAACGGCTCTCCTCCTCTTATTTTTCTAAAGTCCTTTATATATGAAACCCTAGGTTAAACTTAAAAGAGAGGACAAACTTGTCCTTTTCCTCTAAAATAACCTAGTCAGCTAAGTGAAATCGGGGTAGTGCCGTAGCGCTCACTAACCCAGCGCCACAACGCTCAGGCTCTGACTTTGAACGTAGAAAGCTCTTCGGATTAGCACCGCAGCGCTCAGGCATTGGAATTTGCTTCTCTTGAACTCGAAAATCCGTTGAAGCGCTCAGGACCAACGCCTCAGCGCTTAGCTACTGTAACGGGCACTGCAGTGCTCATCTCTTCATGCCGCAGCGCCCAACAACAATTTCTGCCTTGTTCTACTTTTCTCTGTTTTTGACTAAAATTACACCATCTCTGGGAAATCTCTTCATTTCTGCAATACTAACATAAATCTCATTCGAAAGCCTCAAAAACATATAAAATGTCAAGAAAAGAGGTATTAAATTATATCATAAAATGAATCTATCAACGTCATCACGTCTGTGTCATCCCGTATACACTGACAATACATACTTTTATGATTTTAACTTTAAAATTTTTCACTTAAACTCCTAAACCACTATTTTGAAAATCTGGGATGTTATAGATTCCCGAGCACTGTGAGTGAAAATTTTAAAAGTTTTATACCCATTTTGCTAAACGTACATTTAATTACTAGATTGCATGATCTTTAAAAAGAAAATAAAATGATTTACAAAACTGAGGGTAATTGACTTAACATGTGTTTTCGAATAATAAAAAATAAAATTAAAGGTTTATGCATGCATGATTCTATTGTGAAATTATTTTTATTTGTAAAGTCATTTATACGTTTCTGATATATTGATATTTTTCTTTATGTTATGTGTTGAAAAGTATATTATGAATGAAAGGTTTTATAGGAAATTAATTACGAAAAATCTGGAAAGTTGTATGTTACTAGTTGAGTATCTAAGGTTATTTGGATATGTATTAGTCTTTGGGACCCGTTCGAATACACATAGAGGTTTTGGGCTGTGTGATCTAATCATTTGGCCCTTTAGAGGCTATTATACATATTGATTGAGATAGATATACCTGTTAGATGCTAGGACTTGCCAGGCAACAAGTTATGAATATGATGATGGTTAATCAGGGATATGATGGTAGATTTAGGGTACATGGCTTTTATTTCATAAAATATTGTAGTTGATTTTCAAGTTTTGTATATTTATAAATAGTATATGGGAAGAAGATTATTTGGACTGTTTCTAGATGATTTATTTTCTGAAAATGATTTGTTTTGATACATGTGTTTAGTTTTTAGTTGTTTCACCTCACTCACTGAGTTTTTACTCACTCCTCTCCTATACTGTAAAATTTTCTCCCCTCAGGTGATTAGAGTTCTGAGCAAGCTCTTGAAAAGTAGATTGAGGTGGACTCTTGATGATGATGATGTTCGATGTTTTTCTTTCTTTCTTAGGACTTTTTTTTGAAGTACTTAATTATTTTATAGTTGCATATTTATTTTTCATGAATTAGTTTTGGTTTTAGTTTGTTTCGAAGTCAAAAACTATTAATGGGTTTTTTTTTTAAGTGTTCATTTATATTGAGTTGTTGGATCTGAGACCCAGAGTCGAAATTAGGGTTTGAATGAAATTTTAGAAATTAAGTGAGGCGCGATTCATCCATGTGTCAATCTTTTCGTATTTATAGGGACGAGTCGTGTCAAGTTGGTATTAGAGCATGGTTTTTAGATTCTGTATACACTTAGATTAGGTTTTACCTTGCATATAAAAATAAATATTTATATATTATAAATCGTATTTTTGCATTCTAAGATGTAAATGCATGTTTCAGACATCATCATGGCCTGTGAAACCTCTCAACGTACAAGAGCTAACAGAACTTCTGATCCTCCAGAGGTTAGAGCTGATAATGAGGGGTCACATGATGAAGGAGAAAACCAACCTCAAGGATCACGTAACCCTCCTCAGACAATCCTAGTAGAGGCTATTGCCCAATTTGTGGCGGCATTGGTACAGAATCAGCTTATAAATACACTACCCAATTCGTATGCAAATGCAACTCAACCCCCAAATCCAAATCAAGGACCAATGACAAATGAAATTAAAATTGGGAAGGCAAAGAGTTTAGGGGCTTAAACCTTTGACAGAACTGATGCTCCTCCTGTAGCTGAGTTGTGGTTGGATATAATAAAACTAATCTATAGGGTTATTGGTTGTACTGATACTAAGAGACTGGAGTTTACTACATTCTTCTTAGAGGGCATGGCTTATATCTGGTGGCAGATGTATAGTCAATGATACCCCACTCTAGAGGTTATTACATGGGCTGATTTTAGGAGAGAGTTTTTCTATTACTTCTTTCCCATGGTTTTTAAGGATAGAAAATGTAGGGAATTCCTAAATTTGGCGAAAGAGAGCATGACAGTGGAGGAATATGAGCAGAAATTTACAGAGTTGTCTAGATTTGCGCCAGCAACCATGGCTAATGAAAGGAAAAGATGTAATAAGTTTGAGACTGGTCTCTGTTGAGAAATTAAATCCATTGTGGCTTCAAATAGGATTACTAATTTTGGAGATTTAGTCGAGTCTTCTACGAAAGTCGAGGAATCCTTGCCTAGTTTTCAAAGAGTGGATGCAAGTCAGAAACGCCCACAACATTGGGTTAGGGGTAGAGGCAAGCCTTCAAAAAGGTCTAACGGCTTTTTATTTGCATCACAGAGTTACCAGAGTCCTCAGGGTAATAGGTTCCAAGGGGCAACAAGGTCTAATTCTAGTCATAGCGGACGTCCACAACTGTCAGGGAGATATTTTGGGGATCAGAGATCTGGAGGAGATAATAGTATGCAGCAAGACAACAGGTTCCAGATTCTGTGCTATCAAAATGGCCAGCAGGGGCATATTAGGAAGTATTGTCCTATGATACAACAAAGTGGAAGTACGATGTAGGGTGGCATTACTCAGAGTAGAAGCGAGGTTGGTTCTTCTACTCCAATTAGTAGGGCTCCTACAAATGCTCCCAGGAACACTTCAAACCAGCAGAGGTGATCTCAAGGTAAGATGAGGTAAGCTAGAGTTTATACAATCACTCAGCAGTAGGCTCAGGCTACACCAGACATTATTACTGGTACGTTGACTATCTTTGAAAGGGATGCATATATTTGGATCGATGATCCACCAATCTTTTATTTCTCACAATTTTGCTAAGTACACGAATAAAGAATTGAAACCATTAGATTTTATTCTTAATGTAGCCACTCCTATTGGGGATTATAGTATAGTGGAAACAGTTTTTAGGGAATTGAAAGTGAGGGTGGGTAGTTATGTACTCTTAGCAGATCTTATTCCACTTGATATCCAAGACGTTGATGTGATTCTGGGTATGGATTGGTTATCTAAGTATTATGTTTCTATGGATTGTTTCAAGAAGTAGGTGATATTTAAAACCCAAGTTTACTTGAGATAGTGTTTTATGGAGAACGTCAAATTCTTCAATCTTGCATGATATCTACATTGGATGCCAAAGGACTACTTAACAAGGGTTGTTCTGCTTACCTGGTCCATATGGTAGATATGTAAACATGCTAGGCGAAGCCAGAATTAAAATACAGAAAACTAACCTCCAACCAGAGCAAGAACAATGGAGATTGAAACCTTCTAACCCTTAAGCAAAAGCATCACAATGGAATAGGTTGAATTAGCAAATGCTTGGGTTAGGGACTGTCTCCTCTCACTTCTATATATACGTACATGAAGTAACCTATGAAAACTCAAAGGCCACCTCTCCATTAAAGGTGTAACTCATGGAAATTCAATCGGTGCCCTTAAATTGAATCAAATAAATAAATTTAGTAGACACTTAATCGCATTTCGTGGAGAGAAAATTATAAGCATTTTAATATCAAATTAAATTCATCGTAACTTATGAATTAATTTAACATGATGAGCATAATGGAAAACTTTAGGTTTCACAAGGTAATAGGTGCAGATTTTATGATCAGCAGAATGGTATTACAAATTACTAAAGTTTACAAATCAGTATTCAGCAACATAAATACTATGCAGTTTGAATGGTGCTTTTCGAAAGGAAATTATTAAATGTTATTTCCTATTGCTGGCAAACAATTTACAGCTCATCATGATCCCCTCCCTGCATTGCTAATGTCTTAATTTAAAATCGAAACCTACTTCTAATTTCCCGACCAATTATTTAGCTGATAAAGAATTGTTATCTGATTCTAAGTTTCACTTCGTCCCACTTAAAAGATTCCAGACCTAAGATGTATGTTCGCCAACTTTTCTCTAAATAGCATTTTAAATGGGTCGGTATATTTGCAGGCAATGATATTAATTTCTATGACAACCAAGTTTCGATGCATCTTACAAACAGAATAGTTCGGTTAAGGGAAAATGCTCATAGTTATATCTAATTAGAACTCCTTTGCTTTCACAAGTGAAACCTGTGCTGAAGCCTGAAAGTCTCTTGGCATGATTGAGTTTCCTGCTGTAAGCAAATATAATTTATTGTTTCTTGGCGTACCATTCCAACAATATATTGGGTTGATCATTCCAGGGTAGATCCCTTCATCTCAAATGGTCCTTCACTCGAATCACTCCTATACTCTATATTCCTTTTACCATTTGCTCATGAGGAGGGACAATTTCAAACTTTTTATAAAAATGAACACTTAAGTACTCATAAAAGTTTGTAAACTTTCAATCATTTAGGGAAAATTTTGTAAAATCATAAACATGTAGGAGTAATTTTGATGTGATGTACAAGAATTTAAAGGTAAACATCAATTACACCGTCATACTTTTCCCCTCCAGACCTAGCTTAGAATCAATTACTCGAAAAAAAAATAATAAATAAAAATAAAAAGAGGCATAGGAATGGAAATGCATGTTATTAGTGAAATATTTGATTTAGAAATTTTAATTAGACTTGATTAATTTCATATTGGTAAGACTATGTGTCAAATTAATAAAGAGTTGTAGCTATTAAAAACACTTTTTAAAAATCTTAAAATGGTTAGTAATGAATATTATTTTGGCAAATAAAGATTCAAATAATTTGTTAATAAAGATATGTTTTTATTATTTATCATTTAAATTTCTAATTAACATGTCTTCTTTGTATATTTATTATTTACCTTATATATAATGTTATAAGTATAAAATTTTTATCTCAACTTTGTATCACAATCGTAATGTGACATTATATGAGTATTAAAATAAATTTATTAGTATTTATTGTTTTGACGTTCATGTATTGACCTTACCACTCGTATAATATCATATCAATTAAGATTCAGACTTTGTACGCATAGTATTATTCTTACTTTATATATGCAACAAGATTAAAAGAATTTGACTGGAGTATGGGATTTCCTAGAACCCCTCCCTCTGACTTTGCTGAATTCTGTATCTTCATCTGTAACCTTATAAGTTAGCATTCTATAAATGGATTATAAAGCTTATCCATAAACCATTTGAAGACTGTTTAGACTGCTAACAAAGTGATTCAAGGTTATGTTTAATTAAAACAAAATGATTATACGTCTAACATCAGAATATTGATTATTCAACTTTTATCAGTAGCCATCAAATTTAAGAGTTCTCATGAGAAGAAATATCTAGTAATGTGGTTCACCTTTTTTTGGCAAAGAAGCTTGATATAGCAATTGAAGCTTAAAATTTATCATACATTTTGTAAAGAGGATGATTAACTTTTGTTGGATGAAAGATAAGTGTAGTAATTCATTCATTAATTTGACAGTACATGGCATAAGGCTTCATTTGTCACATTCCAATGATGAGTTAACCT
>JANLJB010029050.1:0-13157 GCA_026212285.1 Bursera cuneata | reverse complement strand
TTGTTATGTGCTGAAGTTGATTACAACTTATCAATATGATGATGATAACCGAGTCTTTCCTTCTCTTACTTGATCGATTGATTATTTTTATGCCTTAAAATATGCATGTGAACTATAAGGGTAGTCATTGTTGGTTTCAAATTAGTATGTATATTTGATAGCACATATTTCTCATTGTTTAAGGCTACTAAAACAAAGGTACTAAGTTACCTTGCTAATTAAAGATGCTTTTGATTAGACAGACGAAGAAACTAATATTTTTATGGCCAGTTTGAGATTGCTTATGCTATAAAAATAAGCACTTTTACAGAAAAATAATATAAGATATTTAAAAATACTTTCGAAACTGTTTTGAAATAAGTCGTAAAAATAAGTTGGTTTTATAAAAAATTCTGAAAGCAGGGAGTCCCACCTTTGGAATGACTATTTCTGCTTTTAAAATATAAAAAATTAGACATCCTTATAAAAAATTTAGAAAAAAAAAATTGTCATTATCTGTTTGTAACCTATAAAATTGTGTTATTTTTCTATGGATTATTGAATTAATTATATTTTGGTTATACTGTTAAACTATTATGTTAAACACAATTTTTTTACAATTAATGTTTATTGAATTTAACAAATATATATTCTAATTATAAATTTATTTTATTTTACATGGATTTATTTAATATGCTTTTACAAATTGTAAATTATTTTATAGATATATGTCTATTTTAGAACTATAATATAAATTTTAAATTATTTTTTGGCATTAAATTAAATTAAAAATAATTTAAACTTTGATTGGTTATACAATTCATATATTCTTCTACTAATTAAAATTTTAAAATATTATAAATGTTATTATTTATATAAAATTATAAATTGTTTGTATAATATTTATTAGAAATAATTCAAAAAAGAAAAAAATTGACTATAAAATATTAATAATTAAAGATTATAAAGATATAATACATATAGTCATTTATATATAATAAAAGCAAAAACAATGACAATCTCAAACACCTCTATCGTACTTAAAAAAAAACAAAGTAGTTTTTAAAAGTTGTTTGTTTATTAAACATCTCTAACTTATTTTATAAATAGCTCATTTTTCTAGCAAAGTATAAGCTTTTAATTTCTAAAGCAACAGCAATCCCAAATTGACCCTAAGAAAAATTTATTTCAACTCATAAAAGAAGAAGACATATTTGAAAAGGACATGTAAGTTCTAATTTCATAAGTTGATTGTTGTTTGTTGTTTGTTCTTAATCTAACATGTTCTCACTTATGATTAATATTAGACGATTTGTACCCTAGAGCATCACAGTATGAATATACGTTGTATATTCGGTGTAAAGAAAATTGTAAGTCGTTATCATTATGATTGGATTACATTATGATAAATATCCATATGATGTGAATATGAAGGATTTAATTGTGAGACACAAATCGATTCACAAAAATATTACATTATTAAAACTTCCTTGATTGAAGTACTGTCGAGACAGAACATCCACAGTACGGATAGACTAGTAATACACTTGTACTGGTTATAGAAGTATAACAGTATAATTCTCATACATCTAAGTATCGGATACTTATGCAAGTGTATAGGGAAACATTGTTAACCGTTTAGACACGAGAACATATTCACTGGACACGACCCGATACGGAATCCCATTGATTATCTATGTGTCTATAGGAGGTCCGCTCAGGGTAAGTGTAAGTAATCCTTAGACCTGAGACTTACACAACCATCTCATTTAGAGAGCAGTTCGCTTTGACACTTGCGTGAATAACTTCTAGGTTAGAGAAACGCTTGTCGTTGGACTTGCCGTGATCTATTTAGAAGTGGGTGTAATGTCAAGATGGGACATGTCACTCTGCGTATATGGAGATGATGTCACATAGGATCCAACGGCGATAACTCATAAGCTAACCAGCAGCCTATAGCGTGACGAGAATTGTTCTCAGTCACGGCTCATACATGAGAATCGCACAATAATCGAGGATTTGAAATGTTCGACGTTGTTCGGGAAGACACGTTCCATCCCTATACCCCGTACGTGACATTTGACATAGGATTTAATTACATAGAACTACGTCTGACAAAGATTATACGGCTTTACGCGCACTTTTGGAGAATTGGGGGGCTTGGTACTTTGTTAGAAGCTAACTATGTCTTGTAAATCATGGGCTCGGCACATAGTATTCGGGTTTACGGATTGTCTGTTCGTGATGATTTACGGCCAACATATCCGAAAGCCTAATGGGTCGTACTTCGAAGATACACCAATGACGGATTGACATGGGAGTTATGAGAGCATCTTTCATCTATAGTGAATGTTATGAATAGTATTTTCTACACACTATTCACACATAGGCTTAAAAGATGCATGGGCTAATTTAGTGGGTTGGATCACTAATTGGTTTTGGGCTTTGACATGGATTGGGTCTATTAACAAAGGTTTAAAATGTAGCATTTGAACCTAAGCCCAATAGGTCCATGGACAAAGGACAGAAAAATCAAACAAGTTGGACTTAGTTGATATTTTGCTAAATATCTTGGAGGTAAATGACATCATGGGATTGGTTGATCAATTACTTGGCTATTATCTATTTGCCTTGCATGTATACCACTCATACCATTGTAGGATATGAGTGTATTGAATGCAAGAGGGCTTAGAGTGTTAGACAATCATACACAAGCTTTTATATGCATGTTTCATGCATAAAACACATGAAAAACACATCATCTCTCCACTAGCCTTGCACTTGCCGAATGCTCTCATCTCTCCCTTGGAAAAATTGCTTTAATTTCTTTCTTGTCTTTAGCAAGATTTGTGTCAATTCCTAGGTGTTAGAAGTACACACCATTGGAAGTAAATTGCTAATTGTGTTGTGTTGTAATTGTGTTGTGTTGTAATTGTGTAGGATTTTGGTGGCTTAATTTGGTCACAAAGTGCAACAATTTTGCTTGGAGATTGTAAGTATTCTTGCCTAATTCTTGTTTAATTTTCATCTAATTGCATGATCCTAGGATGAGAATCCAACAATTAAAACTATTCATAAATATATAGAAGCTAATAATTTTTATTTAATACATGTATGTGAGTTTATAATTTCATGTACATAAACGCACACCTGGATAGTAAATTTTTTAAGTATATTTTTTTAAATCCTCGCTTAAGATTGGACAAAATTCACCCAAGATTTTGCACGAGTTGTCGACAGTCAACGTGGAATAATTGCAGGTTTTAGCTGCTTAGTATTTAGTTTTTTACTTTCATTAAATTGTTGATGTTGATTATCATACAGCCATTGGTGATTAATTAACTGTTGTAATTGTTTAAGATACTCGTAATCTAGTCAAATTTTAATCAAACTCTTAAGTGGTATGTGGTGAAAATATTCAAAGGGAAAATTATTATTTCTTCGATATCTTAATTAAAATTAGTATTTTATATGTCAAAAAACATAGTTATTAATTAAGATTTCATATGTCGTTATTATATATATATATATATATGTAAGTGTGTGTGTGTTTATGTGTATGGATATGGTTAGGTTATAGACTAATTTTTGATGCTAGTCCTTAGTCATTCATCCAATACAATAATGGAGATAAGTGAGAAGTTACAAGGAATTTATTTACAAAGCCAAGTCATTTTCATCTATTGGATTGCATTCAATTAATGGCTTAGGATTGGTATCAAAAATTTAAATTTTCTATTGGATTGCAATCAATTGTATTCAAAATAACTATTTTTTTACATGTAAAATACTTACAATAAGAACAACTGAGAATTAATTATTTTTCATTTGAATATTTTTAGCACTTACTACTTAAGGGTTTGATTAAAATGTGACTGATTACAAGTATTATGAACAATTAGGATAATCAATTAATCACCATGAAGAAAAATGATTATATATATATATATATATAGGCTCAGATTATTGGGACTTAATTTTATATACTATTTTTATAACCGTTGATTTTTTTTAATTTAATTGTAGAAAGAGCTGCGGAGTTGGCATAAAAAAACTACCTCTTAACTTTTTTTTTTCCACTCATAGATTATAGTAAATCAACGGTTATAAAAATAGTGTGTAAAATTAAGTCAAAAAATTAAGTCCAATAACTTGACCCATAAGTACAAAGTATATATTTCAACTTTGTATCTCAACTGTGATATAACATTACGTGAATGGCAATATAAATTTATCAATATTTATTTTTTTAACTTTTAATGCATTCACCTTATCGCTCATATGATGTTACATCAGTTGGGATATAAAATTGGGATAAGACTTTGTATCTTTAGTATTACTCATATATATATATATATATATATATATATATATATACATTATTTACAAGNTATCTTTAGTATTACTCATATATATATATATATATATATATATATATATATATACATTATTTACAAGTTATAAGAGAATATTATTGAATTGCTGTCTAAAGTTGTCGAAAATGAATTTAAACCTAAAATTATTTCATATTTTGCATGACTTTATATAAGAAGAAAATTATTTTAAAAATAATTTCATATGGCCCATATCTATATAAGGAAATAAAACATTTCTCACGAACAAGAGAATAGAAAATCGTTGAAGTCAAGCCGGAAAATGGCATTTATAGAAAACGAGATTTTCATAGTCTATTGTAAAAACTTGAATGAGTGATGTTTAATTAATTAATTATGACTAATTAGGTCAAAAGTCCATTCATCCATTGACAAGTCAACTTATAATTTTCATATTTTGCTGCTACATTAACTGCATGAAATTCATGATATTTGTAATTAGTTTACCTGTACAAAAATTGGAAAGCTATTTAAGTTAACGAGGAGACAAGTTGATTTATAAAGGTCAATAGGATCTTTTGTAACAAAATACTTTCACCAAACAAACTTCAAAATTAAAGGGGTGAAGCTACAATGAATATTTTTATAACAGCACGTTGTTCATGGAAACAATGTATCAGCACTAATCACGTCTTAAAACAAATTCCAAGTTTTCAATCAGTCAGTCTCTTCGTAGTTTACGTATCAAATATTTTTATTTGTATTCGACTAGATGTCATGATATCAAAAGAGATTTTCCTCATTAATGCTAATTTTTGACTCTTCAAAATAGAAAAATTCCTATTTTACCTCTAAGAGGTTATGAATTTACAAAATAAAATTTTTAACTAATTTATTTAATTTTTCAATAATTTTATAAGTAGATTATTATATTTTTCTAATTTCATTCTGAAATATCTAGGTTAATAATTTAAAATAAGATTGGGGCATTGTCAATTAAGTTAAATATTTTACGGTCATCTGTGCACTATAATCCTAAGGTTGTTCAATTTGTATTAAAGTTAACTAATTTTTTATTTATTTCTACTTAGGTCACATGAATAATTTCTATTTAAAAAATAAATAAATTACAATAATTTGATCCTTTAAAAATACGCCATCAATAATAGTATACAATCAAAAATGTGATTTGAAAAACAAATATTTCCATAATAATATATAAAAAAAGTGTAGTTRCTTGTCAATAATTTTGGAATAATTCACAAAGAAGAATTTCAGTGTCGATGGTATTTTAAAATAATAATAGCTTACAATTCTTGGGGTCTTGAAAATTAAAGTTGAAATGCCAATAAACTAAATTTTTTTTATTTAGTCAAGTTCAAGAGATTAATTGTATATAGACGCTAAATGTTTCCATTGTTCAACAGCAGAATTCCTGTAGAATTAAACAACTTGATTTCTTCGGCATATCAAACTGTTAAGAACAAATTAAATTAAAAAACAAAAATCGACAAGGGTCCCTCAGCCAAAATCATGCCCAAATCAAAGTTAAAAGTCAAACCAAATCAGTCATTTTTTGAGCTTGGATTTTCTTACATAAACTAACCCATTTCAAAATTAAGCCGCAATCTTTCTCCAAATTCTTTACATCAATTACGACTCATTAAAAGTAATATACCAATTTATTAATCTTCCCTATTTCTCAAAAACATTCGCCACAAATTCGCCCTATTATTATGCAAAGCAATTTGTTTACTATTGCAATCCAATCTCGTAGATGACAAAGTACGCGCAACACACTCGGGATCGCTCGTTGGCACGTTTTGGATTTTAAAATTATACGCATTTGTTTACTATTGATGTTATTCTTGCTCTTGGCACATCAAACATTATTAAACTTCCCTTATATTTTTATAGATAATATATTTGTAGGGATATTTATATTTGGACTCCAAAAAAATTGGAAAACCTTCACTCAAGTCCTATCTGAATATAAAACTAACATAAAACTTAACTTCCATTAGTTAAACTTAACGTTACCGTAATAAAAACTCATGATAAATACATAAAACTTCTTTGATATATTCAAAATTAACAAACTCAATCTATTGATTAAATAATAACAAAAAGACCTCAATTTTTTAGAACCTTTTCAAACTAGTTAATATTATGAGAGTATTATTGATATTTTATTTATTAAAATAATAAAATAATGTAAAATCTTTAAAAATTTACAAGAAAATAATAAAAATATATTTCATATATTAAATAATTTTTTAAGTTTAAATAATTTACTAAATAATTATTAAATAATTTCACTTACTAAAATTATTTACTTTTTAGTAAATTATTTACTAAAATTTATTTGCTTAATTTATTAAAATTATTTAGTAAATGAAATATATTTTTTATTATTTAAATTTATTAAAATTATTTAGTTTTTTTGTAAATAATTTACTTGCTTAATTTATAAATATTATTTAGTAAATAATTTAAATTTATAAATATTTTTAGTAAATAAAATATATATATATATTTTTTTTTAAATTCTTATAATATTTTTATTAATTTAAAATATTTTATATTATTTGAATAAATAAAATATCGATACTATCCTCATAATATTAATTAGTTTTAAATTATTATATATAAAAAAGAGTCTTTTTACGTTACATTATAGTTAAAGAGTAAATTTATTATTTTTGAATATATTAAAGAGTTTTTTTATATATTTATCTTAAATTTTTATTATAAAATAATTAAATATAACTATTAAAATTAATTTTATATTTAAATAGAACATAAATAAAGATTTTTTTATTTTTTTAAGAACCAAAAATAAATCACCCTATATTTATATATGTCACTGTTAATCCATCCCCTTCTCGTCTTGTTCTCTGTAAATTCTGTTTGTTTTCATTGAAATCGTACCTCGGCGGCTTTTGGTAAATTATTAACTATTAAAAATTTCATCGCTAAAGGAATAAAGCTAAAGTGCCAGCACACGGCCGGTCCACGTTTCCTAGAAAAAAAAACACAGTAATTGCACATATTTATGCCCCGTAACGTCACATCGATTACAATAATTTCGAAATTAATCCTTTTCGACTAAGTTTCTATAATTTCATCACGCAACCGGCCATCCACGCGTACCATAAATATAGATAGCTATCTGGGTAATGATTTCACCACTACCACTATTAGTAATCTGTTACTTGACCTCTCTCTCCTCATTATACTATCTTGATCAAGAATGGAAGCAGCCAAGTCCTTGTCCTCCACCTCTACGCCTGGAGTTTCTTGCTTGTTGCCATGTCCCAAGAAGTCATTCAAGGCAAGGAATATGCCCTTTAGTGTCTTGAACATGGCTGCAAGTGGGGGATCGAAGGGACGAGATTATCAGGGAAGGCTGGTGGATGAGAACATGATTGTGCTGAGAATGCGTATTCAGGAGAAGAAACTGTTGGAGGAAAGGCGTGAGCCACCTTCGAATTGGATGGAGTGGGAAAATAAATATTATGTGCATTATAATGAAGATGTTTGTGAAGCAATGGGGTTGTTGCAGACTTATTTGATGAACATCAGGCCAGGTTTGGCTGTAGGGATGATAGCACTCGTTTCACTGAGTTTGTTGATATCTGCTGGGGTAGCCCTCTCTCAACCTGTAGAGATTGTTAAAATCATCTTATCAGGTTTCATTTGATGTCTTCTGTATAAAATTTCTGAAACAGAAGTGGCTAACTGTTTCATGCGAGGTTGACGCTTGTGTTGCAAAAAAAAATTAATGGAGTTTAATATTATTGAAACAACAACTACTGCTACTTCTTCATCTTCTTCTAGTAAGGCGTTGGATTCCCCTCTTTGGCACATGAGTCCAAAGCCCTAGAAATACATATATAAGTAATCTGCTTTTTCAGCTTGATTGCTTAATTGGTTCTTCCTTAAAATAAATTAACCTAGTTGTTGAGAAAAACGATTTACTCACACAAGCTGAATGAAGCTAAAAATTAGGGCATACTTTTTACTTGTCGTATGCTTAATTTGTATTAAAATCTCCCAACATCTATGTAGTTGGTCACTGTTACTCATGAAAGCTTATTGTTTAGGTTTTCTCTTGAAAATTGAGAGCTTGTTATGTCCTGGAGCTGATTACAACTGGTCGATATGACGACGAAGACTGAGTCTTTCATTCTCTTGCTTGATCGATTGATAATTTTTTGCCTTAAAATATGCATGTGAACTACGAGGGTAGTCATTGTGGGTTTCAAATTCGTATCTATATTTTACAGCAAACATTTCTCATCTTTTTAGGCAACTAAAAATCAGTTAAAGGTACTAAGTTGCTTTGCTAATTAAAAATGCTTCGATTAGATAGACGAAGAAACCAATATTTCTATGGGCCTATTAGGGATGGCTTATGCTGTAAAAATAAGTATTTTTACAAGAAAAACACTATAAAACACTATAAGATGTTTGGAAATACTTTTGAAATTGTGTTAAAAATAAGTAGTTGTAGAAATAAGTTAGTTTTATAAAAAATTATGAAAGTAGAGGATTAGTTTTTTTTTAATATTACTTTTGCTTTTAAAATATAAAAAATTAGAATTATCCTTATAAAAGTTTAAAAGTATAAAATTACCCTTATCTATTTATAACATACAAAATTGTGTTATTTTTCTATGGATTATTGAATTAATTATATTCTGATTAAACTATTGAACTATTATGTTAAACACATTTTTTTACAATTAATATTTATTAAATTTAACAAATATATATTTTAATTATAAATTTATTTTGTTTTACAAGTATTTATTTAATATGATTTTATAAATTGTAAATTATTTTATAGATATATGTCTATTTTTGAACTATAATATAAATTTTAAAATTTTTTTGGGCATTAACAGAATTGATTATAAAATATTAATAATTAAATATTATAAAGGTATAATAATACATATTTCTATTTTAATCATTTATATATAAAAAAGAAAAAGCAATGACAATCTCAAACAACGCTATCCAAAAAATAAAGTAATTTTTAAAAGTTATGTATAAAACACATCCAACTTATTCTACTTATTTTTTTATTAAAACATAAGTTGTTAATTTTTAAAGCAACAACAATCTCAAACCGACCGTAAGAAAAATTTCTAATTTCATAAGTTCATTGTTGTTTGTTCTTGATCTAACATGGTTCACTTATGATTAAAACTATTCATAAATATATAGAAGCTAATAATTTTTATTTAATATATGTATGTGACTTTACAAATTCTTATACATAAACACACATCTGGCTAGTAAATTTTTTAAATATATTTTTTTAAATCCTCGCTTAAGATTGGACAAAATTCGCCCAAGTCAATGTAGCAGATTTTAGCTGCTAAGTACTTAGTTTTTACTTTCATTAAATTGTTGATGTTGATTATCATACAGCCCTTGGTGATTAATTAACTGTCGTAATTGTTTAAGATACTTGTAATCTAGTCACATTTTAATCAAACCCTTGAGTGGTAAGTGGTAAAAATATTCAAAGGAAAAATTAGCATTTCTTCGTTATCTTAATTATAAGTATTTTATATGTCCAAAAATTAGTTATTATTAATTAAGATTTTATATGTCAATATATATGTATGTTGTATGTATGTATGTATGTATGTATGTATGTATGTATGTATGTATAGGTTATAGACTTAAACTTTGGATACTAGTCCCTAGTCATGCATCCAATACAATCTAATGGATATCAGCGAGAACCTATAAGGAAGTTATTTTCAAAGCGAAGTTATCAATTTTCGTCTATTGGATTGCATTCGATTAATGGTTTAGGATTGATATCAAAAAAATTTAAAATTTCTATTGGATTGCAATCAATTTTATTCAAAATAACTATTTTTTTACGTTTAAATACTTATAATAAGAACACTTGAGAATTGATAATTTTCCATTTGAATATTTTCACCACTTACCACTCAAGGATTTGATTAAAATATGACTAGATTACAAGTATCTTGAACAATTAGAGCAGTTAATTAATCACCATGAAAAAAATGATTGTATATCTCTTTATATATATATATACATACAATAATGTTATGGATATAAAGTATATATCCCAATTTTGTATTCCAACTGTGATTTAATATCATGTGAGTTGTAAGGTGAATTTATCAGTATTTATTATTTTAATTTTTAATATATTTATCTTATCACTTATATGTTGTCACATCAGTTGGATACAAAGTTGGGATAAGGCTTAATACCCTTAGCAATACTTATATATATATAAGATTATGATATCATATTATTTGTAGGTTATAAGAGAATATTCTTCACTTGCCGTCCAAAAGTTGTCTACAATCAAAAATAATTTTATATTGGCCATATCTATATAAGGAAATAACAATTTTCACGAACAAGGGAATATAAAATCGTTGAAGTCAAGCCAAAAAGTAGCATTTACAGAAAATGGGATTTTCATAATCTAATGTAAAAACTTGAATGAGTGATGTTTAATTAATTGATTAAGATTAATTAGGTCAAAAGTCAATTCATGCATTGAGAAGCCAACTAAAAATTTTCATCCGTTGGCATTTCATATTTTGCTGCTACAATATTTGCATGAAATCCATGATATTAGTGATTAGTTTGCCTCTGCAAAAATTGAAAAGCTATTTGAGTTAACGAGGAGAGAAGTTGATTTAGAGAGGTCAATACGCTCTTTTGTCTTTTGGCTACATGCCTAATTAATAAAGCAAGAGCCATATCTTCCTTCAAATGACCCACTTCCTCACATGGAAATGAATCACGCCTCTCAGAACATGGACAATCTTGTCATTGACCCAACTCATACAGAAGAACCAGCTGTTCAACATTCGGATGTCCGAGAATCAGACACAGTTTCCAGTATATTGACATTAATATTAGTGATAACTATTTTCTAAACTAAAATTTTGAAATCTGGGCATAAATCTTCAATATTTTATTATTGAACTTATAATTAACTTGTGTGCATATATGTTTAAATACCCTTGCTTGTATTTGTTGATGCGATAAACTAGCACCAACATGTGTAACACGCGTCCTGCGAGAAACTTGAGAACAAAGGACTCTAGTGCTAGAAATGTACCCTGGGCAGTTCGAAAGTGTTTGGTTTAACTTTGATGGGTATGTTGGTCCTCTTCGTTTTCTCGCTTAGCTCTCAGTAAAATGGCTTCCACAAATGATGCTTGGTCCCCCTAGGACAATGTGGGTTGTGACAAAAAAAGAAAAGGTCAGGGGAACCGGCTTTTCCATCATCGCTAACCCCTAACCCTCAAATCAGTTATTGGTTAACTACTTTTTCAGGAAAACTGATGGGGTTTCAATTAACTTCTACTTTTAACTTTTTTTTTTTTCCTTCTCCTTCCCTTTTATGTATGATTCCTAGAGATGTTTGTCATGTCTCAACTGTTCATTTGAACAAGTGGCATAATCTTGGTGATTTGGCATCTTTTTTTCGCCTTTTTTAGTGGAATGAACACTACCTTGTATTATGCAATGTGTGTAACGACCCAGATTTTTTTAAACAATGATCTAGGGTTATAAATGAAAGATTTTAAAATTTAAAAATCATAAAAGTGTGTATTTTGACGTATATTGGGTGATACGGACGTGATGACATCGTGTATATGAGAATTTGGATATATTCGGGAGTTTTCGGGATTTTAGACAAAAACATAATTTTACACGGGCTCGTAGATTTTCCGTCTTTAGTGCCCGATGTTCATATTCTAAGGGTCACGTGAGTGAAAAATATATGAGGATGGGTTGGTATTAAGATGTCAAGACTTTGGATTCGGTATTCGCGATCGTTGAAAGTTCAAGAATTTATAGTTAGACCCTCAGGATCTAAAGTCTATATAAACAACATAGAAGCCGAGAACATTCAAAAATCTATACAGGTACCCCTGTTCACTAGAAATAGCCTCACCGTTGCTATCATCTACGACCATTCACGTTTCTGATGAGTTAAGCCTCGTAACCGATGGTGATGGAAAGGTCTTGGCACGCTGGTCACGGTGGTGGTTCCCATTTTCCCATCCGGCGTCAGAATTGATCGGATCGACATCGTGAAGGTTTGCCTAGTTTGATCGTCGATCTATCATTTTCGGCGTTGCTTGCAGTTGCCACCGGTTAGGATCTCTTCCTCTTAGCCAGACAGTTCCGACGGTGGTCTCCGATCGATCGTCCGAGGCTTGGATCACCAGTAATCAGCCCTGAAATATTCATCAACGTCGTTTACTGATCTGCCTCTCCGGCCATTGTCAGCCGTCGCCGTTGGTCGGGATGAGTTCCCCTCAATAAGACGAATTCGGTGGTGCCTCTCATTTCCAGTTCTCGATCGTCGATCGTGTTTTCGGGTCGGTGAACGTGAAAGACGGTAGTTGTGATAAATTATCGTCGGCCCCCTTAGCTTGCAGGCTTGATAGTTTCTCTCTCTCTTTGGCACCCCTGTAACTTTGGATCTTGGTAGATACACCCCTATCATGTGTGATGACATCAAAACCCTCAAGGGTTTTCAGGTTAGTAATCTCACTGATAAGTACTTAAAAGTGTTCATTTATTATGAGTTTAAATATCATTTTTACACTTTAAGTGCTATTAATTTAAGTATTTACTTTGATTTGTGCTTAAAAGAATTATTGTTGTAAATTTTTATTTTTAGTTACTTTGATGTAGGCCAAGTAAAATAAGCATAACTTTCGATCCCGAAGCCTATTTGGTCCGAATATTATATCAATAGAAAGCTAATGGATTTCTCCACAAACTTGAAGAACAACTCAAAGCTCAAATCCA
>JANLJB010029049.1:0-13151 GCA_026212285.1 Bursera cuneata | reverse complement strand
ATTTATTTAACGTCTGTTATATTTTTGGGGGGTTAATATTAGTTTAATATAACTATGGGGCTACATGTTTTTTACTAATGTAATTGGGGGTTTAAAGTAAATTCCCCATAAATAAACACATATATATTTTATATAATATAGTATGGTATATCAAGGGTCCGCCGGGTACTCTTGTCGTGGATGTGGATGGAACGTGAGTGTCTTAACTCTAATGTTTCTGACAATTGCATTGATAAGATATGATATCATATCACTCTTTTGTAAAGTTATGGTCAATATCAAACATTCAAACTCAACTCATAAAGTAATGTAATTGTTTCAACTTTCAAGCTTTCATTTCCTTCATTAAATATTATTCCATAATAGTGATCTGATGAGACATTGCTTAGTTAACCCAATAATTTAATAATTTCTCTTTTCTGTCAAAAGCAAATGACCTGGTCGGGGATCAGTATTAATACTTTGCATCGTTTGAACATAGATAACCGTACTGCCGGAATCATGTAGCTATGAGTATGGCTGCCTCAAATTCTTGCTTGTCACAAGAGGAAAACTAATAGCAGAGTCTTTGATGATATAATCTCACTTTCATATATCCATTTGCATACGATTTCTTTTCCTTTTCTGATTCTTTTCCTTTCTTGTAAACTACCACAAATCAGCATAGAGCTTGGCATCCTGTTCAGTCTAGATCTTGTTTTATATTCTGAGTTTGGAAAAGGTTATATACTTATGAAGTATAATGAACTGTAGCTTAATTTCAATGGCAATCGAGAATTGTATGGTTGTATCTAGTTCTTCAAAAGGGTACCTGTCAGTCTTTCAATTACAAGGATTGCATAGATAAATCTAACGCAAGAGTCATGGTAAGGTTTAATGATAACAAGCAAAGAAATTGCAATTTAGTAACCAAAGTTGACTTGGGTCAATTGAATATTAGCAAGTTTTGATGTTAAAATTGGTCTCCATGTCACATGTGTTTACTTTGATTTCTGATTAACCAAATTGGTTTTCTCAACTTCAATTTCTTGGTGATGTTAGATTATAATGACATCTGCCAGTTTTAGTTGTTGTGATGTCTTCATCTCATTGATTTCAGTGGCATTTGGCATTTTGTCCAAGAGGTTTCCAGTTTATCTTTTACTTTTCTTTCAGCTTGTATCAATTATCAACATGATGTGAAGCCTCTTCCAATCTCCTCAACTACAAGAGAACTGAACCATATTGCTTTGTTCTCATCTGATCTCTGTCACCACCACAGCCCCTCCTTAATAAATGTAGAAAGACACCCAGAGCCAGTACCAAAGTTTTTGAATCTGCTTTTGATACTGTAAATACTCTCATTATTTATTTTAAAGAACCCAATTAAAATAAACAAGAAATTTCTTCACCAGAAAGCATAGAAAGGAAATCTTAAATCTCCAATCTCAACTTAAAATACAGGTAGAAAGCTACGGAGGGAAGGAATATATCTTAGTTGAAACTGGCAAATCCTAGCACTGGCCCCCACTTCCTGGCGTTTTACTTAAATGATTAAGTACAGTATTTTTGTACAATGTACATTATACACACAGCATCACCCACATGTTTCACACTCGCAATGCTTTGGCCAACTTTAGATAATTTTCGTAGGACTTGACTACAAATTTCCAGCAGAGCCATTCCAAGAAACATGCAGCGCAGGTAGGAAAGGGACCATCACCATTAATTCATTGTCATGGGATTCTGATCCAACCCCTTAACTCTTTCGTTGACGTGTATTTATGACAACCAATTTTTATTTTTATTTTTTTAACTTTTATTTTCATTACCAAAAATATAAACAAATTGTTCCAAATATTTTATTATTATAGTAATTTATGTTTCTGTTTATAATAATTATTAATTAATACCTCACTAATAAAAGGTTGAAAAAGAATTAAAATAGAAAAGGTTACACAAATGGACGTGAAAGTTGGAGGGGAAGATTCCTTGCTTGAGCTTGCAAGACTGTTTATGGCTTTGGAGCTCTCTTTACTTGTGGTTGGAATGTGATTGTGAAGTGTTATTTTGTCTTTAGAGCTTAGATTTTATGGACCCAACTGTTCGCACCCCTACCTGTCTTCTCTTATTCAGGTAAAATCTTGAGCGCAAAGCCACCATATAAAGCTTCTAGTTCTATATATCTCTTCCAGTTAGACTGTGATTATCTTGGTTTTCATTCGCCTTCTTTGCATCTGTTTTTTGATGTAAACTCAATCGCTTTGTTCTCCAATTTGTTTTTTTTTTTTTAGTTTAATATTTTTGCCGGTTTCTCACGTGGGTACAGGACAAAGCTAGTTATATCTTTTCTTTAAGTTGGTGAAGCTTGGATGTTGGATCCACCAAGATTTTTGTTATTATTTAAGGTAATTGAATTTAAGTGTTGTTGCAAGTTTCACCTTTGTTTTCTGTTTTGACTGTTTTGGAACCCATGTAAGCTTTCAGTAGAGTGAAGCTATGTGATTTACTCACTTTCACGGCACCAAGAACCGTTTTTGTGGTGTTCAATAGTCATGTTCATTTTGTTATGTTGGCAGGTGCTTCTGAACCAATGCTAGTTGGAGCAGAAAAATTAGTCAATTAATTGCAAATTTTTCTGAGGCAAGGAGGTGGTTTTGATTCCTGGGCCTTGCCATATAGAGATGACAAGAAGATTGTTGTTATGGATATTTTGTATGTGGGTGCGCATGGAAGTCTTGCAAGGAGCTGGAAATGCTAGTGTTTCTTCTTCAAGACCAAGCTCTGTGAACATAGGAGCTTTGTTTACTTCTAATTCAGTTATTGGAAGAGCAGCGCAGCCCGCAATTGAAGCTGCTGTTGATGATGTTAATTCAGACCCAAATGTCCTTTCTGGGATAAAATTGAACTTCATTATCCATGACACAAACTGCAGCGGATTTCTTGGAACTGTTGAGAGTAATTTCTGAACTCAACATTTCTAATTGATTTAAAACAATATCTTCTTAGAAGCAGAACAAACATAGGACCTAAATTTTGTGTCTTTCAATTTTCCCATTAATCAACGTAATTGTGTATTTGGCATTGAATTTCTGGATTGAGATTTCATTTCCTCAATCTTTTTTGGGATTCAGACATCATTACCCTTTTTGAATTGAGGTTACTGTTTTAATTTTCATTGGCTAATTGTTATTCTTTGCCTGGATGGTAATTTCCATAGCATATGTCTGACTCCGGTTATACTCTAGTTTTAGCATTGTGCTTTTGGTTGCTATTGTGCTAAACAGATTATACAGTTGATTACATGTTTTAAATAGTCACACGATGTATTATTTTATGATGTTTCCTGGGTGGCATCCTATGCGCACGTAGTTGCTTTCATTTTTTTGCATATCTGTGGTTTCTATCTTCTCTGACTACAAAAATGGGTGATTGTTATGGCTTTATAGTCACAAATTGTACAACTATCAAAATGAACCAGAAAGGTTTGATGTTTGTAACTACTAGTAGAAACATTTATTAATTAGCATCGTCATCATAGTTGATACTGCTCTGAGTTTTGTATTTATTGCAATTTCCTTTGAATTTAATCATCAATTAATAAGGCGGACTCTTGGATAATAAAGATTTAAGTGGAATTAGAAATAATTTTGCTTTGTTTCAAGTATCTCTCTAAAAAGAATAGAAAGATTAAATATTTATGGGAGTTTCCTTATGATGTAGCTTTGCAGCTGATGGAAAATGAAGTAGTTGCTGCAATTGGTCCACAATCCTCTGGAATAGCTCATTTGATCTCCCATGTTGTCAATGAGCTTCATATACCCCTTCTGTCATTTGCAGCAACAGACCCCACTCTTTCTTCGCTGCAGTACCCATATTTCCTCCGCACGACACACAGCGACTATTTTCAAATGTATGCAGTTGCTGATTTGGTTGAGTATTATGGATGGCGGGAGGTAATTGCCATCTTTGTGGATGATGATTATGGCAGAAATGGGATTTCTGCATTAGGTGATGCCCTGGCAAAGAAGCGTGCCAAGATATCTTACAAGGCTGCCTTCAGTCCTGGAGCCCCCATAAGTGCAATTAATGACTTGTTAGTTGGTGCAAAACTGATGGAATCGCGGGTTTTTGTAGTACATGTTAATCCAGATTCAGGCTTGACAATATTTTCAGTTGCTAAAAAGCTTGGGATGACAGGCAGTGGCTATGTTTGGATCGCTACAGATTGGCTTCCTTCTCTTTTAGATTCAATAGAACCAGCTGACCCTGACACTATGAACCTCTTACAAGGGGTTATTGCTCTTCGTCATCACACCCCAGATACTGATCTTAAAAAAAGTTTCATGTCCAAGTGGAAAAACCTCAAATACAAAGACAGTGGTCCTGCGGCTTTTAATTCTTATGCATTCTATGCATATGATTCTGTTTGGTTAGCTGCCCGTGCTCTTGATATTTACTTGAATGAAGGTGGAAGTATATCTTTCTCTAGTGATCCTACTTTGAAAGACAGAAATGTAAGCATGCTACAATTATCATCCCTCCGCATTTTTGATGGAGGGCAACAGTATCTCCAGATTTTAATGAGGATGAATTTCACAGGTCTAAGTGGTGAGATTAGATTTGATCCTGATAAGAATTTGGTTCATCCAGCATATGACGTTCTTAACATTGGTGGAACTGGAAGCCGCAGGATTGGTTATTGGTCCAATTATTCTGGTCTCTCAGTGGTTGCTCCTGAGACCTTGTACGCAAAGCCTCAAATAACTAATACTAGTAATCAGCATCTTTACAGTGTAATATGGCCAGGTGAAATTTCGAAAACACCACGGGGATGGGTATTCCCTAACAATGGAAAACCCCTACGGATTGCTGTGCCCAACCGAGTAAGTTATAAAGAATTTTTGGCTAAAGACAAGAGTCCCCCAGGGGTGAAAGGATACTGTATTGACGTTTTTGAAGCCGCAATAAACTTACTTCCTTATGCTGTTCCACACACGTATCTAATGTTTGGAGATGGTAAAAGAAACCCTGTCTACAATGATCTTGTGTATCAGGTTGCCCTAAATGTGAGTATCTGGCTTTGTACAGTTAACATTGGTTTTGGCTCTCAGAGCCAGCCTTAGGCGTTCATATAATTTTGTAGATAATATCTGTGTTGTGTTACATGCATGTATTTTGTTTGGCCTTACCCTAGTTGAGTTATTTAAATCTGGTAGTTATCATGTCTTGCTCTTTTCTTTTTCAGGACTATGATGCAGCTGTTGGTGACATCACAATTATTACAAATAGGACGAAGATTGTCGATTTTACACAGCCCTTTATGGAATCAGGTCTTGTCGTTGTTGCCCCAGTTCAAAAGGCAAAGTCTAGTGCTTGGGCATTCCTTAAGCCTTTTACTATTGAAATGTGGTGCGTCACTGGTGCCTTCTTTCTTTTTGTGGGAGCAGTGGTTTGGATTCTTGAGCATCGGCTCAATCAAGAATTCCGTGGTTCTCCAAGTCATCAGCTTATAACTATTTTCTGGTTAGTATTAACTTACTAAAAGCCCTTGGGGATTTAATTATTGCAATTGGATGTCTCACCAGTGGACTGGGCAATGGCCTGAGTGGCTTGGAAATTCCTTGGTCACTCATTTGACCCAATAACATTTATAAAGTAACTCAGTGAAAGTAAGGGTTAAATGATCCAGCGTGTGATTCTTGCTTATTACAGAAAATCAGCATATATTGTATTCTGGTGGACCAATAATTGTAAACATTTGATTTATAATACTTCCAGTTCAAATATATCAACACTAACAGCTTAGATTCCTACCTAACTGCCATAAAGCTTCATTGCACTGCATGTCCTTAATAGCAGGTAATCCACATAACTCTGTGCAATCTGCAATGCCTCTGCTAAATCCGTCCCTTGCCCTTGCTTTTAGCGACATTGATAATGTTTGATTTGCTTTATTGATACGAGACTAATAATGAAAATGCTCTTCTATTCTTGCAGGTTTAGCTTCTCAACAATGTTTTTCTCACACAGTATGTACTCACACCTACTATCTAGTGCTTTCTATGTCTAAACTCTTAACATTTCCTCTTTAGTTGATGGTATCTATTATCTAATATCATGGGAATCCTTGCTATGAACATTAAATATCCTTGTGTGTGAACTTGATGCAGGGGAAAACACTGTGAGTGCCTTGGGAAGACTGGTGCTGATCATATGGCTGTTTGTTGTGTTGATTATCAATTCAAGCTATACAGCCAGTTTGACTTCAATCCTGACAGTGCAGCAGCTGACATCACGGATTGAAGGGATTGACACATTGATTTCTAGTACTGAACCAATAGGAGTTCAAGATGGGTCATTCGCTTGGAACTATCTTATTGATGAGCTCAACATAGCAGAATCCAGGCTTGTTAAGTTAAAAAGCGAGGAAGAATATACCACTGCCCTTAAGAAAGGACCAAAAGGTGGTGGAGTTGCTGCAATTGTGGATGAGCTCCCTTACATCGAGTCATTCTTGTCCAAAACCAATTGTCAATTCAGAACAGTGGGCCAGGAGTTCACAAAGAGTGGATGGGGATTTGTAAGTATAGACATTTCAATTTGTCACTCCACGTCTTAGTTTAATTGCATCTAACACTATTTTTCTGCAACAATAACTGTTCTGGCTACTTCAAAATTTTGATTATTGCTAAATATGAACAATGATATGAAATGTCTAGGTTGTTGCAATCAGCCTAAAACTGATATTGTCCTTCAACCTAATTTTCAAAACATGATGCCTGTAAGGCAGCCAAGACTGAATGCTTTTATGTGGACTGTGCTTGCCTGTGGTTTTAAATGCCCTACCTGCAACATCATTATGTAACATGAAAATAATTCTATTGTAATATGGTCCAGTTCTCTGTTCTCATGTTTTTTTAATTTTCTTGTATCAGGCATTTCAAAGGGACTCTCCTCTTGCAATTGATTTGTCAACTGCCATTCTTCAACTGTCCGAAAATGGTGATCTCCAAAAGATTCATAATAAATGGCTTACACATAATGAGTGCCCTATGCAACTTAGTGACATTGATTCGAATGGCCAACTCTCCCTGATGAGCTTTTGGGGCCTTTTCCTCATTTGTGGCATTGCATGCTTCCTTGCTCTTACTACATTCTGCTGTAAGGTCTGCTGTCAGTATCGCAGGTTTCCTCCGGAGGATGAGGAGAATGTTGAGGTTGAGGAGATTGAACCTGCCAGGCGGAGACGCACACTTCGCTCAACAAGCTTCAGGGACTTGATTGATTTCATAGATAGGAGAGAAGCTGAAATTAAGGAGATTCTGAAGCGGACAAAAAGTGAACGCAAACAGCAAGCTGATGGGCAGTCCAGTTCATCTTCCTAGAAAAACTTCTCCATGGATAATGGGGTGTTGCAATGCTCCTGGTAACTTTACAATCAAATACAAATCAATCTATATTGATATATTTGCTCCCTTCTTCAAGGCCAAATTTTAGGATGCTAAATTGAATGTAATCACATAGCTTGTAGGAAAAAAAAAAAAAAGCAGAAGAAAAAGTTAGAAAATCTTTTCTAGCATCAACCATTTTGTATTACATAACGATGCTTGGTAGTCCTTGTATTCATTGAAGGAATGGAGCTTTTCAATATGTAGATATAGTTCTTAAGAGCAGTTGAGCTTTCCTATCAACCTTCGTAATATGTAAGTACCGAAAGCCCACGACATTTTTTTTAATTTAATAGAAAAAAAAATTGAAATTATCTTTCCATATAGAAATTCAACAATTTCAGGGAAAATTGAAGCAAATCTGAATTAGATTGATTTTAAATGGTTCTCTCTCTGTGTTTCTCGATTTGCTTATTGCATAAAGTCCTCCAATAGGTTGATCGTGTAAAAGAATTTATTGGTTATAAAAAATGAATATAATTAAAATAGTAATAATGGGGATAGCATGTGCATACTTGTTTGATTAAGTTGAATGCAATGATGTTGCTACGAATCATTTGAAGTTGAAAGATGTAAATTAAGAAACTGTCAACTACTATAAAAATAAGAATATTGTAAAATATTAAATCGGTATCGTCCCAAGTGCCAAGTGCCACCTACGAACCTTTCGCTTTCTGTTCTTACTTTTAGCTTTAGCTTCGAACAATATTTTATTCGTAATAATATCAATTATTTGTTTCCATTAGAATCATTAACCAAAGAATATTCCAGAATAATCAAATTATTGTCTACCTGGTCAGTTGTAACCTATTTCATAATTAAAGAACTAGAAACCCAGCAAACGTGGACACATCTGGCATACTAAAATTTGAAATTCATCAAACAATAACCTTTATTCGTTTGGCAGTTTGGTGTTTGGTCCGCCAGCCATTTGGCCCGTTCGGGTCAACTGGTCATAGTTTTTTAGCCCTTCGGCATGCCAACGGATTATAGAATCTTTGTAAACCTTTAACCATTTAGTGTTTGACCCTCAAATTTTTTGGTTTGTACGAGCCAACGAGCATAGAACATTTGCAGACCTTTGGCTCTTTTGGCTTTTTGGCTGACCCTTTTACTGACAATCAAAATTTTTAAGATTTTGATTATTTTTCGTACAACTTAATTTTGATTATTTTTGCAAATCCTTATGAAAAAATAGAAACATAAGGTAACTTATTGAAATATAATTATAGTCATGATGAAATCAATGGACTAATAAATTAATGAGTATTTTTTTGTTGGTGTCAATCTCTAACTATTAATGATCGATCGAAAAAGATCTAATTCGATATTGATAAGTGATGTATTCAAATAAAAAATTATTCGTTGTAGAATATGAAAAAACAAAAAATACAAACGTCATAGTATCGAATATAATCATGACATGATATCTAAATTTTTTATATTTGGATTATTTTTCAAACGGAGAAGCTTAACTTTGGTATTTGTTTTTAAGTTCTTTCGTAATCATACAAAAAAAAAACTACTTATTGATAAACCACGTGTTGAATTGAATAATTCACCTTTGTATGGATAAAAAATCGAATTTCTACCATGGAGTCAATGCTTGTATAGCACCCACACCGATCAAATGGAAATGCTTATAGTCTAAACAAGTACATGTAATTGAAGTATTAATTTTTACTCAAAATAAAACAATTTTGAATACAAATTAACTTGTAAGCTGCAAACATGAAATCCTGAAAATTTTCCGAAGTAGCATAGCCTCTTGTGTGAGAAACACTATAAGTAGCATTTGACTTATCCATGTGTTGTCAAATATTCCTTTAAAGCAGTCACGTTGATAGCAAAAGGTGGTTGTAACTGCATATATATAGTATATCACATTCTAAAAATAACCGAAGTTTTCAAAATATGTTACCACTCAGAGCTTAGCTACCATTTTCGTGGCCATTTCGAAAGTCATATTTTTTCAGGCCATCACCATCAATCCCGTCAACCAAAAAAAAAAAAAAAAAAAAAAAAGAGGAAAGATGACTCAACTTAGCCGACGAAAGGTTCAAATCAACCTTCGGCGTCGGATTCATCGTGGCGTTTTTGTTCTCAGACGCTGCATTAGCTGTTTTTGTGCGAGATTCATCATGTGTTCCCTTGGGAAGCCTATTCCTTATCGGATGTTGCCACATTCCGTGGAGCCTTCCGCAGCTGCTTCTACTGTTGATAGCGGTGTGGCAGTGCCTGCACCCTCCAGCGTGGTGCCCGTTTGTCCTCATCATCATCATGATCATAACCACTGTTTAGATTCGGATTTGGTTGCTTTGAAGATCAGTATCTTGGGTGATTGCGATACTGGAAAGACTAGCTTTTTGGTAACTGATTATATATTCACTAATGCAAATTGTGATAATAATTTCACGCATTGTTTTCTTAAATTTTCGCTTTGCTGTTTCGGTTTAATCAGGAAAAGTATGTGGGGGGTGAGAAAGAACAAGGAGGAGCTCCTGGTGAGGGATTGAATTTGATGGATAAAACTTTATTGGTAAAAGGGGCGCGCATTTCATATTCTATCTGGGAAATAGAAGGTAATGTTCAAGCATTGAACTCTTTTTCTTAACAACTTGTTGGTTGCTGATCAAACATATATATTTTGGATCAATTGCAGGTGATAGAAAATCACAGAATAACATTCCCGTTGCCTGTAAGGACTCGGTTGCAATTTTAATTATGTTTGATCTAACAAGTCGGTGTACTTTGAATAGGTTTGTAATCAATTCTCTTCATGAATCATGATATATGTTATATTTCATTGTAAGATTAAGATGGTTAATTGGTTTCATGGTAACAGTGTCATTACTTGGTATCAGCAAGCAAGAAAATGGAATCAGGTTAATTTAATTATATAATTCTCGTTCCACTCCTTCGTGTAATTGAATTATGTAAGTGCCTGCATGTGTTCAGAATTCTCATATATATTTTTTCATTATTTCTTGATCTTGTAGACGGCAATTCCAATTTTGATAGGAACCAAGTTTGATGAATTCGTTCAGCTCCCTATAGACTTGCAATGGACAATCGCAAGTCAGGTAATATTAACATCTGGTGTTAGCTTTTTGCTTTTGTAATCGATAAATTGGATATCTTTGATTATTCTCAAGTAGTAGTAACTTGATTTTATCATCTAATAGACTAATTCGTGAATCGTGACAGGCAAGAGCATACGCAAAGGCGCTGAATGCAACACTGTTCTTTTCAAGTGCTACCTATAACATCAATGTTAACAAGATCTTTAAGTTCATTACCGCAAAGCTCTTTGACATACCATGGGATTTGGAGCGCAATCTCACCGTTGGCGAGCCTATTATTGATTTCTAATATCGCTTTGGTGTCGTAGAAGACTTGTTTTATCTCAGACCATCTCTTGCTAGGAACGCTATTATTGTCAGTTTGTACAAATATTGCCGGTCTTTTTTGATGGAGTAAGGTGAAGGCTGAGAGCCCACATCTCCGTTGGTAAATTGTTCAGCAATTGTAGAAAAAGTTAGAAAACAGAAAAAAAAAAAAAAAGTTCCTTATGTATCTCCTTTTAGTTTCTCCTTATGGTAGCTCATTTCTTACCGAATTGGTGATTCCTTGCAAATATAGAGAAACACACCATCAGATATGAAATATGTGATACTTGCAAGTATTTTCACAAAAATGACAAAGATGGGAAACTAAAATGTAAAACTTCAAAATCGGGTAAGGATACAAGCTATAAAATTGTGATAAAAAGGTATTCATACCGTGGCTGGAGAAAGATATGCATGAATGCAGAGAATGGGAGAAAGTGTTATCTCCTGGAAAATATGACCAGTGAAGAGTGAACAACAATTCAGAGTGATATTGATAAGAAAGGCAATTCATGAATCTGTTTCCTAGTCCAATTGCTAAGAAAGTTCACTATTAGCCTCCCATATATATATACACAATGCTAGCAAACTAGGGTGATTTTTTTATCAGGAAAGTTTTGTAATACAATCATATATATAAATCTCATCAATTTTCCTCCCATGTTACAAAGCTGTTCTCGATAAAGAAAGAGTTTATCAATACAAGAAGTGGAGCTATAAAAAAATTTCAAAAGGAGTGTTGTTAGTATTCCTCTTATACCCAAATAGGCTTATTTTGGTATTCACACTTTTTCTATATTTTAAAAGATTTCTTTCAATTGCCATACTTCAAACTAAACCCATCTCACAAACATAAGCACATACATGTACAAGAAAGCAACCAGAAAAAAAGAAAAAAGAAAAAAGAGGATCAACAAGCCTGCCCTCAAATTTGCAATCCCAAATTTGTGCCTCATCTGTTACGAGTAATTGATGTAAAAGTAGTTGAAACAAAAGGAATTCCAAATGTACAATCACAACCGATATGGGTCGAAGGCAATCATCCATCCCTTAAAGCAAACATTTTCCTCAATGGAGATGAATGGATCCAACCAGAAGGTCATGAAGAGACGATAGATGAACCAAATTATAAGATGCATCCAATTTGCATTCAGTTGAAACACCATAAAACATATAACAAAATATCATACATTGATTGAAACCATATAAGAAATATTTGGTTCTCTCGTCACTTATTATTAAACATCAAAGATTAGAATTTATCACAACCACACCAGATTCTGACGTTCTGTCACAGATGATAACAAAAATTTCAAGTCTAAGAGAACATAAAACTCCCAAGTCTCCAACCACAAAAGCCAAAAGCTAACACTGYATTGTCAGAAAGGATTTCACTCTAGTTTCACCTCTCTTTTAGGGGGGTCAAATTCCAAGTAGGTATATGGCTCTGTCGGTTCCTCGCTGCACAAGACGGACATGGTTCACATATGCAGCAATGTAATAGAACAAAATTTATAACAAAAATGCAAATTTATAACCATGCCAGGCATGCAATAATGGGGGCCTGAGAATAGAAGACTTAGTCCTATAAAGCAACTTGAACTTCACTCTGTCAACTGTATTACAGGTATTTATTGGAAAAATTACCAATCGTGGAAACCAATAAACGTAAAGAAACTTTTCGTAATCAATTGAAGAAGATAAGCAATGAATCAAATATTGAAGACTACAAACATACCCGGGTTTCGATCGCATACACCGCCAAAAGAGCTTAAAAGGCCCTGGAACCGTCTTGAATGGGTTTCCCTCAAAACAAGCCTACACATCAGAATAAATTGAAAGCAAGTTGTTGAATTTTTAATAGATAATCATAATCTAACACATATAATCTTGGGTTTTCTATGCCATATCCAGATTACGTTTAGAAGGATGATAAAAGGAAAAGGAAAGGACTTGGGCTTACTTGAATAACATCCTCAGCTCGATCGTTGCATCTGTGTGCCTTCGGTTGACGGTGCTCCCCCTCCGGCATTCCCCATGGGCTCTCTCTCCTCGGCACGGGTCTTGTCTCGCTCATCTCTTTTCTCCAGTAGCCAGGAACTGTACTGCGGGGAAAAACAGGTTTGGAGTTTGGTTATTCTCTCGTGAAACCATTTCGTTTCAAAATCGACCTCTATTTCGGTTAATGACTAACCCTACCCTCGCTTTTATAATAATAATAATTATTATTTTTAAAGTAATTTATAATAATTATTATGAGAAATTAAGTGAAATAATCAAAATTAAGGGAGTTCATTAAAAAATAACAAACTTCACTAATTCATTTGATTTA
>JANLJB010029048.1:0-13147 GCA_026212285.1 Bursera cuneata | reverse complement strand
CAAAAGCACCTGAGAGTAATCCCGTTGAGGATGAAATCACTACTGCTGCTGATGAAAGGAAGGAAGCAGAAGCACCTGGAGGCAATCCCCAAAAGCATGATACAGAAATCACTGCCGCTGACGCTGAAACAAAGCTTGCGGAAGTACCTGAGAGCAATCCCATTAAGGATGATGATCATAACATTGCCTCTGCTAGTGAAATAAAGGTCACAGAAACACCTGGGAGCAATCTCCACATGGATGAGGATATTACAACTTTCTTTGATGAGGAGAAGTTGTTCGGTACGCTTAGAATATATTACACACTGCTTCAATCCGTAAAACAAGTTACTTTAGGCATTCTAGCAGGTGCCTATTTGCATCAACGGTCCACTAAGTCACCATCAATTATTTTACTAAGCATCACCTCTTTTCAGCTCCTCTTCCTTGTCATTCTGAAGCCTTTCGTTGCAAAACTGGTTCAGTTAATTGAAATGATTTCGGTTGCATGTGAAATAGGTATGCTTACTCTTTGTTTGGTTCACTTCGAGGATGAACTTTCACCAGAGAAAGAGAGCATTAGAATCACTAGACGCGGAATCACTATGATTATATTTTTCCTACTAGGTTATATACCACAGATGATTCTTGAATTGTATGATTTGTTTAGACAGATAAAGCATCTGGACAAAAGCAAATCTCAATCTTTTTTAGTTGGTCTGAAAATAGCAAATTTCGGATTACTAGTGATTCTTCTCCCAGAGCAAGTGATGGACTTCCTGGAAAACAAATTTCCAGATATTAAACCTGCGGGTGGAAAATCTCTTAGGTCTAAGTACAGTATCAGCGGATCAGGCAAAAAAACAGATAAAGGAGAAGGGGCCAAGTTTAGTGAAGGAAGTGGAACTCTTGCTCTATATCATCCTTCAACCAGAACTGGAAGTGCATCTGTAACTCCAGCTCCAAATTCTGCACTTAGCAAAAGCGGTTCTTTCATTACCGTAGCCTCCGAAATCGCCAAAGGCATAAAAGATCTTGGGGGACGTTGGTGTGGTAAAGAAAATGAAGGGTAGTTGGTCTTAGTGTAAAAAATCAATTGTAAAATAAATAAAATTGTCGAATGCTTGTTCAACAGTATTTTAAATAATATTTGTAAGTTTATAAATATAATGTGCATTCACGTGTGTGTGACAAATCCTCATGAAAGAAAACAACTTCCTATTGCATGATTAACATATATTTTGGTGGAAAATCATAGGCTAAGGACGTGGGCATGCATGCCCATGAATTGACCAAAGGAGGGACATGGAAGATGGAACCTCTTGACGGGATGGCCATTCAAGTCAACACTTCCATGTCTCATGGAGGGCTGACGACACGACGTTAATATATTTTTTACGAGATGCCTGCCCGCTGTACTGCAGCCTATTTTTAATCAGCTGGATGACATGTTTTAAGAGTAACAGCATCTCGTCTACATATTTGGATTTCTGCACTAGAGTTGTACTGCCCTTGTTGGTTGAGTCTAGCTTGCTTGTTGTACCAAATTTCTCCACCATTATCCTTCTATCTAGTTTCCTCTCTTGATGGGTGTGTCTATTTTCTTTAATTTTATGTGAAAAAGTAGCATTAGAAGACATGAGACTAAAGAGATAATGTTCCTGAGGATGAGCTTCCACTTACTGCAACCACAATAGTCAAATGTTTGACAATAAAGATCTTTCAATCATAAACCTTTTTGTCTGCTCAATTTCTTCCAAAGTAACGTGCGGCCTCGACGACCGAAGACACCTACACTTCCTTATTCATCGAATTCTAGTTTTGCATTCACAAATTTGTTAATTTATACGCAGGTTTTGCAGGTTGGAAAATCATACACTTGAGATCTGCAGCATTGGATCCCCAGCAGGGAGAGTTGGCTGTTCTACCTATAACTGTATTGTTGGTTAAGAAGCTTCCTTTGCCTTTTCCAAGTTCTTGTTATTGTCCCTCCATTTCATAAAACTAAATGTGTTAAAAATATAGTAGTTATATCTGATCTTGATGTCGTCCCTTTCTAACACAAGCTTGCAATATGCATGACAGCAATGTCCAATAACTCATCAAGGCAAAGCTCCATGAGGTTAAAGCAAGATCAAAAAACGAAAAGAAATTCATGCGACGAAGGTCACGAAATTGATCAAACGAGTTATAAATACATATCCGAATTACAAATAATACAAAAAATAAATAATCAACACAAGAGAAATATATTAGTTCAGATCACGATGATCGTACGTCCAGTCATCGATGACAATCCACTATAAAAAAAAACAAATTAAAAATAGTATTTCGAATTTCGAAAGACTATAAAATTATAACAATCTCTCTAGTCATCATGTCTCTATACTTTCTATATTTTCTCTCAATTTATTTTTTTTCCACCTTCTTTAAGTTTTTCCTTTAATTTATAACATTTTAATTATCCTATAAACACTAGAAAGATATTAGATTATCTTAATTCTATTCAAGGTAAGACATGAAATCTGTAATCTAATGAAACCAGAAAAATTCTCCCGCAGTCGACGGGTCGCGGCCTCCCTTGACTCAAGCCGTGGCCTTTAATCTCTGACTTGACCAATACATTTCCTGAGATTAAAGCTGGAGGTGGAGCAAGCTTTGACGCTGCTGCTTCTTCCGCTAACAAGATCAAGAGCAGCTCAGGCATAACAGATAAAGAACAAGCTGTACCTCCACCTAATTCCTAATTCAGACTCTTATGAACTATTATTTTCCATAACTCAAAAACATGTAAATATTGTATTGATTTTGTTAGAATTTTGATTGAAAAGTAATTTTAAAAAACAGGGTTTATAATATACTTGATATATATAAGATAAAATTAACCGATAGGATAAAAGAAATGAGTGTAAAGAGTGAAAATTACTCCAATTAATTAATTTTATTAATTAGATTTTATTTTAGTTAACAGTGCCATGAATTCGCGGCGGAGGGACATGGGCTTTGACTTTTGAGATAGGGAAACTCTCAGCATTGAATGTGCGAGCTCGGCCCTCATGGAGGGACGACGACTGGTCGTATGCATGTGTGGACTGACGCTGGATGACATGTAGTCTGTCAGTTTAATATGTAGACGACATTTCGTCTACAACATATTTGACTTTGCACCAACCAGAGCTGTATACCCCTCGTTGGTTGAATCCAGCTTGCTTGTTGAGTTGCTGTACCAAATTTCCCCATTATTATTCTTTTATCTAGAGTTCTCTCTTGATGGGTCTGTCTAATTCTTTAATTTCATATTTTCTGACACTAAAAGACATGAGACTGAAGAGATAATGTTCTTGAGGTAGAGCTTCAACTTCAAAAGATTGTTCATCTTACTGCAACCACAATATTCAAACTTAGACAATGAAGATCTTTCAATCATGCACCTTTTTTTCCTTGCAGTTTCTTCCAATAATGTGGGGTCTTGACCACCAGAAGACACCAATATGTACTCGTTCATTGAATTCCTTCCTGGTTTTGCATTCACTACTCAAACTGATGGTCCCAAACCAAAATTTGCCCCATCTCTCAATCCCTGCAATATTCTACTCCAATTAATAAACAAATATGTTGAATAAGAAAGAAAGTTAAAAAAAAAAAAAAATTGAATGCATATAAATTAAAGTACCAATATATGAAATAAAAATCAATACAAGGTATGATTAGAGGAGGTGACATTATTCTGCTGGCCAGACCCTCAAAACACATGATTAACAATGTCAACACTAAACAGAGATACACATTATAATGTCAGCTGGATAAATGGGGTCGTTAAATCGAATCTGTCCTTGCTGTACATTACACAATTGATTGGTGATTGATATAAAAATGAACAATTCTGAAGTGAAGAACATGGTATCTGTCGTTTGAAAGCAGTTCATGCACGTGCAAGTGCTTTAGATAAAAAGCCATATTCAATACAATCTAATTCCTCTGTTAGCAGAGAGATTCATCAAATCCACCTAAATAACATTGGCTTGACTCTTGACTGGTTTAGTAATCTTCTTCGTCTAAAGCTTTACATTGTAATGATTAACACCAAAAGCTTCCTGATCTCGGAAAAAAAGAAACCGACGACGGAGATAACTCAGCTTTGCATTCCTGACAAAGCTGTCACGTTCAAACCTTTAAATATCATGAGATAAAAAAAATTACCAATTCCAAAATTGGAAATTTATTACTTATTAAACAAAGAAGGCTGCTGGAAACTGTTGTTTTAGCTTGGAAGGACAAAATTAGACAAGAAGTACAGGCATTATTACAGTAGAAGGGGCAACACTATTGACTTTTCTACCTTTCTACTGAACTAAGATTGATATCTACTCATATTTTTGTTTCCAGCCACTCTTTGACTTCATTTATGGCTGAAAATTTAAGACAGCAGAGATGCTTCTTTGTCTCTATTTTCAACTATAATCCTTCTCCTTGGAATCTCTCTCTATCACTCGCTTATCTACACTGAAAACACTCTTGTCCTGAACTGTCAGTCTCATGTGCACTATCCTTAAACTGGCAACACTCATCACTCATTAGCTAAACTTGTTACTCATCTTCTTCTAAACCATTCTCTGACCTCCATTATCTCCTCTAATCCCTCTATCTTTCTTTTTATCTTCCTTATCTACCACATTTTCCCACCAATACTTCATGCATTTCATTGTTCTCTCACTTCATCACTTTTTCTACACAAACCCAGCCACAAATGTCTCTTTTGTGCCTGTTGATTTTAGCCTCTGTATAATTAAGACTTCAGTCTGAGGCTCTCTTTGAAATGGATTTGAACAAGTTTTCATGGGTGGTTCTGCATTGTTGGGTTCTTTCACTTCTGTTGTTCAAAGCTCATGGTGACGGTTCAGAGAGCTCTATAAAGTTCTTGAGGACTCCTGCTTCATTTTCACGTCTGAAGTCGGCTACTTTTTTGTTTGAGGTCTTGGTGGGTGGAAATGGCACTTGCGCAGACTGTAACATCAGTTGCAAGGTTTGCTGAACTCTTAATTGTGTATCGTTTTGGCTACTTGACAATGCTAAATATAACGCCTCTTTGTTCTCTGCTTTCCCATTAAACGGATTTTCTTAGTGTTTTATGGGTGATGAATTATTGGTTTAGTGCTGCTGTAATTTTTTCCTATTAGCTGCTTTGAGATTTATATAGTTGTATTTTCTTGTTGCTCAGAGATTTCAACTAGCATTTCTTGCAATATGAAATTTAAGACATTTCTTAATAATTACCCAAGAAAAAGAATCTCCTGGATTGTCCTTATCGTTCAGAATTTGTTAAATTTACAGGCTTAAAGGTAAGGTTAAAGTGTTTACGTGTAAGCAATTGTTGCCCATATATGTGATATTCCTTAATAATCACTACTCCGTACCAACTTACATCACTTGAATAAACTCTCTCTCTGTCCCAATCGGGTTGCTTATGATTGCAAATATGTGATAACTTTGGTTTTTGATTTTTTTTTTTTTAATTACCAAATTTGATGATAATTGAAAATATATCATGCATGCAGCTGGATTATGGCATTGCTTCAGATTGTGGAACTGGGGAGGCTTCATACACAGACTTGCAGGACGGAAATCATTCATTTGAGGTCTGCAGTAATGGATCTCGAGGAGTTAATTGTTCTAGCTACAACTGGATTGTTGGTTAAGAAGCTTTCCTTATCTTTTCTGAGTTCTTGTTATTTTTTCTCCAGTTTAAGTCTTCTAAGAAAAATTGTTGGTAACTAGAATATTGGAAAAGAAGTCTTGGAATATGATATCTCTTTTCTCGCCAGTAACTGTAAAATCAAAGATGAAAAGTGGCAAAATCTTGTTTCAATAATTCTACATCTGATTAAGTAAAAGTTTAAGACTTCAATGTGTTGGCAATTATACTGACTTTGATTTCAATCTAATCATCAAGTTAACTTCAGTTCTATCTCATTTTTGCAGATACAGTGCCCCCAACAGCTTATATAACCACATTATCATCTTTTACAAATGCTCTAACTGTGTCTGTGAATATTTCTTTTTCTGAACCCTGTACCGGTAGAGGAGGTTTTGGATGTTCTTCTGTTAATGCCTGCAACGTGAGTAGGTGGCCAATAAAATATATCAAACTTCTCTTTTTTATTTCTTTTTTTTTTTTGTGTGTGTTCTTTATATTTCTGGTAATCGATCAGTTATAGTCATCTAATTTTTAATGATAGAGCAACTTCTTTTTGTTCCTACAAATGAAGTATTTTTTTAATTGGTTAATAATGACAGCATAGGTGTCACAATGGTGCAATAAATTGTTCTGGTCATTTTCATAAATATTTTTCTTTCCAGATGATTTGTTGCTGGAGTCTTGCACACTTGTTGATACATGAAGAAGTTGATATATATATATATATATATATTTTAATTTGATCAGTTGTCGATATTTAGTACATTAGTTCGACGTACAAGTTAGCACTCTTGCAGAAGTAGTTATGGTGTGTTAACTAAAAATAAATCAAATCCTTAAACTATTGCCCTTTTTTTCAGCTGCTGGTGTATGGTGCTGGCCAAGTTTTACCATCTTCACTTCTCACTCTGCAACCAGCACTCAAATATTCCCTTCTTGTGGGTTTATCAGCTACGGTTCAGTACGGGAGAGTGATATTAGCAATGGATAAGAATTTTTGTACTGACAATGCTGGGAACACATTTAACAGGTCACAAAATTCGATTTTCTTTGTCCATTTTGGTGAGTTCCGTTATTCATTCTTTAATCATCTTGCTCTTTTAAATGTTATCTACATCACTGTCCAAGACTTGATCCTACTGACAGTAATAAATTCCCTCAAAGTTACTTCCTGGTTTGCCCTTGGTGAAAGCTGATAATTTCTCTGGCCCCCTCGAAGTTTGGGAATTGCTCGATTCTTGGTTTAACCAAGCCAAAGCTAAGAAATCACCATGTGAAAGTATTTTACATTGAATGCAGATTCACACAAATTTTTTTATGCCTTTCTATAATTCTTTTATACAAATATTTCCTTTTTTTTATAAATAACTGGATTAGAGAAGCTCATGATCTACAGATAGAAGGGTATTGCTAACTTGCTTTGTGATTTGGTGATTGTTTGTATTCTGCAGATAGAAGAAGTGTATTTGTCAACCTAAGGTCTCATGTTCCTGAAAAGTTACTTCAACTGAATACTGAGACTAGAACTGTACAGGCAACAAATAATTATGAGAACTTGAAGGTGTATTTATACTTCTCAGAACCCATTCTCAACTCATCTACAGAAATTCTAAAATCTATGAATACAAGTCAGGGTGCTCTTCTACCAATTAGTGGAGACAACTTTGGGAACCGCAGATTTGGCTTTCTGGTTAGTTGATTAAGTTGTATGTTATTCCTTTTCAAATCTGTATAAACCCGAAATTTATATGGTGTGTAACTCATATGCATTCTCTCTTTTCAGGTTGCAAATGCATCTAGAATTGCTATAATCAGTATAAGCCTCAATTCAGAATCCATTATAAGTAGATCAGGGATTCCTGTCTCTCCAGTTGAACCAGTTACTTTTCTTTATGGTATAAGCCACATCCATTTACCTTAGAACTTATGAGATTGACAGAAGATTTCATATTTTATGTATGTATTAAGCTTATCAGTATAGATGTGACCGTCAGATTCTCAGAGGCCTGCTGTGAGATTGAGCACGACATCTAGTATGAGGACTAGGCAGCACAGTATCCCAATCTCGATCAAGTTCTTTAAGCCAGTATTTGGCTTTAACTCCTCTTTTATATCAATCTCAGGAGGACATTTGCAAAGGCAAGTTATTTGTTGTTAACAACCTCTATATGCACTTGCCAAAGACACATCTTAACATTCTTACTTTCTTATCAATTTTCAAGAAGTTGATGGAAAAAAAAAAGCTTTTAATAATTTAAGAAAAAAGAATATCAACTCTATTTTAATTTTAATCTTTTTTCACTATGATCCAGATTTTATGAAATAAGTAGGATTATATATGTTATAGAGATAAAAGCTGATGCTGATGTTGTTTCGGTCAATGTTCCTGAGAATGTAACTGGGGATGTTGCTGGAAATAAAAATCTACCATCTAATGTTCTACAAGTGAGGCACTGTAAGAACTTTCCTGCTTTCTAATTGTTATTAGCTCAATTGATGTGTTACATCATATCTTTATTATTTTAGTAATTTTCTGATATAAGTTATGATACATATCTTCAGATTCCGTGCCCATAATATCTCATGTGATTTCTGCTTTTATAACTGCTACTTTTTGGGCAACATCTTTTGCTGCTGGACTTCTCACTGTGTCAACTGCAAGCCTTGTATCTGCTGGAGCATTTTCAGGACCATCTTTCTCTTTGATTTCTGATCCTGCAAGAAACCTTTTCGTATGATACCTAACTTAATTTAACTACTATTTGATTAAGTAATCTCTTAATAATTCATGAACTCGAAAACACAAATGATATGCTAGATAGAAGATGGAATAACAGTTATGAGATTCTAAAAATTTGTTTTCTCTGCTTCTTGACAACTCCACATAACAACAAAAAAATTCTAGAAGAATATCGTTGTGACACCATGAACAAAGAACATTGCATATAACATTAGAGGAGATAATTCTTATTCTCCAAAGAACTTCAAATGTCTCTCTCTCACTCTCATTTATTTATTTGTTAACATTGCTTAAAACCTGTGAATATCTAGTCTGTTGTTTAATTAACTTTGTGAGGTCTAGAGGCAAAAAAGCTTATACTTTATTGATTTGAATATAGAAGTTGATATACTACGCAAATATATATTACCAAAGATTGCCTACAATCACCTTTAATTATTGGTCAAAAGTTTAAATTATGTGTTTTTCCTTTTGAACAGAGAACTGCATGCCACATCCAGGTTTTTGCACTCTCTAGATGGTTGGCAGTTACATTGCCAGTTGAGTATTATGAATTTGCAAGGGGTTTACAGTGGAGTCTTCCCTACTTCAATCTCCCTTGGGAAACTGGGAATGTTCATCCTGTCATGGTGAGCTCAGATCATCCCACTGGGTCACATTCCTATATTTCCAAGTTTCATCCTTCAGAGATTTTTCAAAGCAAGCAACCAAAAGAGGGGAGTTTGGACAGGGCTGCTATCATATATGGGTCACCACTTACTCCAATGGAATACAAATTTTTTTTCGAGGTTGAAGTCATTTTTCTTGCCACTTGTTTTTATATTCCAATGTTATGTAATGAATATTTTTGCATGATCCAATGTGTTAATGTATGCAGAGTGAAACTGTTAAACCAGAAGCAGAATATTTGGGTTGGCAGCATTTAAATGGGTAAGTTGTTAGGTGTTTATTTTGATCTTCTCAATAAACTTTTCTCTTTCCTATGGATTATAGAGATAGTGTGGGATTGTGAAAATTTTTTGATGTACAATTAATAGCCAAGAAATTTTTGAAATGACAAAGAAGAAACGTAAAAATAGAATGCTGTGCACTTTTCATTTAGAAAGTTTTTTTATCCGATCTTGAAGTATTATTGGAACTTAAAAGTGAAAATCCATATTATTTTAAAAGCTGAGCATTCAAGCTCTTGTTTTTTTTTTTTTTTTTTTTGTCTCTCTNAAAGTGAAAATCCATATTATTTTAAAAGCTGAGCATTCAAGCTCTTGTTTTTTTTTTTTTTTTTTTTTCTCTCTCTTTGGTTTTTCAGTTTCTTTTATGGAATCCTTGTTTCAATTTTAAGGCTCAAGTGCTATGAAAAGATTCGTTTGTATATTGATATGGTATCTCACTGCTTTCATCTTCTTGTAGTTGGAGGGATTTCGGTAGAAGCGTATTCTGGTTAGCTGTAATTGGTGGCAGTTTGATCCTTCTGCATACTTTACTTGTTCTAATTTTAAAATATAGAAAGAGAAATCCTGAAACACAGAAGAACTGTGGAGCACTCACATTCCCAAGATTTGAGATATTTCTTGTAATCCTTGTGGTACCTTGTATTTGCAAGGCCTCGGCTGGTCTAGTTAGAGGTATCTTTAATATTCAATTTTTGTTTAACTCCTTATCTGTACATTTTCCCAGGAAGCATGGCTGTAGCTAGAGGCATCTTAAGGGTTCAGTTTATGATAAAGGCATCATGATATAGCAAATTTTGTAATTAGTACATAAAATCATATCTTATCTTCTACTATTGCAGGTGCAACAACATCAGGGGTTATAGTTGGTATTCTGTTGCTAGGGCTGGTGTCTTTTTTCCTGCTGTCCTTGCTCTTATTTCTCTCAGTTGGAATTACATTTGGGAAGCTGCTTCAGTACAAGGAAGTCCATCAAGAAGGACAGAAATTTCACTGGTATCAAGATATAATTCGTGTAACTCTGGGTCCTGGTAAAAGAGGCCAATGGTCATGGAAAAACCAATCAAACTATGTTTATCTAACAAGGTTAGGCCCTCTATTTGAAGATTTGAGAGGCCCCCCTAAGTATATGCTTTCACAGATTTCTGGGAGCAATCCCCACAAGCACGGTGATCGTATTATTGCGTCTGATGATGAAACAGAGGATGCAGAAGCACCTTTCATACAGAAGCTGTTTGGTATACTTAGAATATACTACACACTGCTTGAGTCTGTGAGAAGAGTTTCTCTAGGCATTTTGGCTGGTGCCTTCATGGATGACTGGTCGTGTAAATCCCCAACAGTTATTTTACTAATCATTACCTCTTTTCAGCTCTTCTTCCTTGTTCTTAAGAAGCCTTTCATTAAGAAAAAGGTTCAGCTGGTTGAGATCATTTCTGTTGCCAGTGAAGTAGGGATATTTACTCTTTGTTTTCTTCTCCTGGACAAGGAATTTTCAACAGCAGAAGAGACTAAAATCGGAATCTGTATGATTATACTTTTCTTAGTAGGATATCTGGCACAGATGATTAATGAATGGTATGCTTTGTATGTACAGACAAAGCATCTGGACCATGCTAAGAACTCCTTTCTAGCAGGTCTGAAAATAGTTTCCTTTGGATTTCTCCTGATTGTCCTCCCACAGAAACTGATGAAAAACCTGGAAAGCATAGTTCCACCAGTACAACATGGAAATGGAGGAACTGGGGATTATAGTTCTTCTGCTGACAGGAGCAGAAGCTCAGGCTCAAGAGATAAACCATGGATGAGACAACTAAGAGAAATGGCCAAGTCTAGCTTCACCAAAGAAGGACGTGGAGCTGCAAATGATCCTTCGACCAGTCGTTCGAAATTGAGTGGTTTCTGGGGCATCAAAAGTAGTGGAAGTTCACATTCACCGTCAGAATCCAAGCCAAAACGAAAAGGACTGGACAAAGACTTGGAAGCGATTTTTGCAGCCAAGTGAAACTATAACCATTCTTATTAGAGTAAGAACTTCAGCGTTGTTATGCGGTCAATCTCTTTACTGCTGTACTTCCAACACAACTACTTGTTTCAAATGAAATTTTTCAGCTAATAATTAGACTACTCATCATCTTGTATTTACATTCACATAATTCATTCTAAAATAAATGAAGATGGTAAATTTAATTGGAGTTTAATAAGACTTTCTTTTGCTATTCCCTTGTTCATAAGGTGGGAATTAAGGGATATATTGGTAATTCAATGAAGTCAGCGCCATATATAACTAACTTTGCCTTCAAGATGGAATCTATTTTTCCTTCCCATCTGAGGGAAAAAAGCCGGCTTTATGTTTTCCCAGAAAGCAAACAGCATTAGCTTTCCAATTTTCAAGTCTAACGTCTATCTCACATTAAAAAAGCGAGAAAAATGGGATCGATGATGAGCTTTTTTCCGACCAGAATGAGCAAAGAAGAGCTGCAAGTGGCGCTTACCAAGGCCAAGGAGATCGCCTCCTCCACTCCCGTTGTGGTCTTCAGGTCTCCTTTCCTTTCCTCAATCAATATAATGATTCTCTCGTTTGCTATTTCCACTTTGCAATTCTAGAAGTAGATTAATCGATCCCATAAGCGGCGAAGAGGCCGCGGTGCTTCTTTTTTATGTTATAAAAAAAAAAAAAAAAAAGTTTATTAGACTTGAAAGGATCTTGACCATATATATATATATATATAACTAGTAAAAGAAAAAAATCAATCTTGATTAAATTTCTGCATAAATGATTATGATGAGTTTTGGTTATTTGCAGCAAAACTTACTGTGGCTATTGTGGAAGGGTGAAGCAGTTACTCACACAGCTAGGAGCAAGTTACAAGGTCATAGAACTAGATCAGGAAAGTAAGAGCAAACTAACTCTTTTACAAACTGCTAAACCTTTCTTGCTTGTTTCTTTGTTGCATCATGTTGTCCCTTGATTAAATTTTGGCTGTGAAGTGTTGCCTATTTGGGGTTTTTGGAATTGAATAAAGTATGAATATGATCCCAGTTGCATCGTTTACAAAATAAAGAAAAGGTTTTGGTAATCTGGAAATGGGAACTCTTAAGCATAGATTCATGAGATTCCCTACTATGACAGATATATTCTTTTGATGTGAGGAATTGTGGTGAATTTGTGAGACTGGTTAAACTCAATTCTGTGTATTTCTGAAGGTGATGGGGCTAAAGTTCAATCAGCTCTGGCCGAGTGGACTAGGCAGAGTACTGTGCCTAACGTATTCATTGGGGGGAAACACATAGGTGGCTGTGACAGTAAGGCCATTCATTCAACTGCTCTTTTTTTTGCTAGTGCTAGTTTCTTTGCAAATAAACCCTATTACAACAAAAAGTCTATAAATAATTTCTTCTTTTTGTTCCCTTTTTCCCTCTTCTGATCACTGCATTGCATTGCAGCTGTTGTGGAGAAGCACCGAGGAGGGAAGTTGGTGCCCCTTCTGGCCGAGGCAGGAGCCATTGCTGATAAGTGATAACTCTGCTTGGTTGTGAGTGAGATCAAAAGCATAAGAACGTACTGCAGAAAATCTTCACTGTCAAAGTGAACCGTATGAACCTTCCCGTGTCTAAAATAATATACGTGATTTAGTTTGATGTTATATTTAGATTTCTCCAACTTCTATGTTGTATTTGACACTGTAGTTTGAGGTTTTAATGTTAGGGGAAATGACTCTGGCCCCCCAGTTAGATTGCTCGGAAACACATAACCCCAAACTTATGCTAAAGTAACACTGACCC
>JANLJB010029047.1:0-13142 GCA_026212285.1 Bursera cuneata | reverse complement strand
TCGGATTTGGCTACAATGTATAATATCTATGTATGGTATATTTCTAGGGGTAAATATATAGACACCCCCGAGGTTTGATATAAGTAACAATTTCACCCCTGTTATTAATAAAGTAACATAAACACCCCCAGAATTGGAAAATATGGGGTCTTGACACATAAAAATAGGGGTCTTAATGTTACTTAAAATATCAAAATGGGGGTCTTTATGTTACTTTATAAATAACAGGGGTGAATTTGTTACTTAGACCAAACCTTGGGGGTGTCTATGTATTTATCCCATATTTGCTACGTATGAAAGTTGTCAACAGTATAAAAAAATCGTCAACGCCCGGCAACAAAGGGAGCATTTTGCTTCAGTTGGGTTGGTGCAACTTAAATAATCATATTTGAGACATTAAGGAAAATTATTAGTAGAAAACAAGAAAGTTGATTATGGTATTATATGTCTACACTTATTAAAAAGAAAATTGCATGGTTGAGAATGCATAAGCAAAAGTAATCGTTGGTGCTCACATTCAATCAAGGGTGGGAGTTGACTCCCACGTCTATGCTCTAGTGGTTGAGTCGTGTCTTAGAAGATGAGGGGTTCTCTCGTTTCCCTTAAGGGTCCTTATGAAAAAAATAAAATTATACATTCTTGGGTTTGGCACAAAGCATAAAACTATTGAGTAAATATCGCTACCTTTAGATTTTATCTTAATTTCACTCAAGAATTTTATCATTATTCTTTTGGATCTCTCTTATTTTAGACTCTTGAGCTCTAACACCGTTAATTTTAAATAATATTGTAAGGTTAAAATGATATTTTAACTATTTATTCTTTTAGTAAATATTATCTACTACTCTTAGATTTTGGTTTAATATCAGTCAAATGAAGGTTTGACTTTATTCATCTACGTCTTTTTTACATTTTACAATGTTAATTAATAAGATCCTTGACCATTTTAATTGATATTTATAAAAAACTCAAATTACAAATTAATTCTTAATAAGAGATATTATTTATTTATTTAAACACATATTTTATTATCTACTTCATCAATTTATCTCATTAAATGTGTAATGTATTCTTAGAAGAGATAAAAGAATTTATAATAAAATCTTAACAAACATTATGTTATAGATAATTGAAAAATTAATAATATAAATTATCATTAATTAAAAAAATCATGTGTACATTTTTTATATTAGGAGTATTTTGTGCTTTTGGTTAGTAGATAAATCAAAGTAATTTAATATTAGTAATCGGGTATATTGATCATTTTACTCCTCATATATCTTTCTTTATTTAGTTATATGTGTCTTATATACGGGTGTATAAGCAATTATGTTTTAATATGATAGTCAAACTCACATTGACTTATGGTTTCATCAATCAAGGATTTAATTGATAAATTTCTAAAAAGTTAAAGATGATAAAAATAAATAAAGGCCTCTTCTAAGTGATATTAAACCAAAATCTAGGGATAATAAATGATATTTATTCTTTAAAAATTGGGGATTTGAGAAAAAAAAAAAACCAACAAATCAGTTTCCTATAACTTGCCTAACCACTAACACATGAGATGTCAAAATTACCCTCCATATATATAACCCTCTAACCCTTCATTACAAAATTCAAACCCCCTCAACTCAACTCCGCTTCAACTCAACTCTCTTACAATAACATTATAGAGAAAGAAACTGACAACTCATAGGCAACGAAGAAGGAAACCAGTGACGGAGAAGAGGAAGAGATGCAGAGGAGAAACGAAGCAACACGGCAACCAATCAACATGATGCGGCAAAGAATATGAAGAATTGTGGCAAAGAAGAGGAATAGTCGTGGTGAATCAAAGCGTTTTTCGATAACTCTACAGTGGTTTTGTAGCCTAAACCCTAGTAATCCACTTTTGAAGGTAAAAGGTCTATTTATCGATTGGTTAAAATGGGTATTTTGATTTGTGTGAAATTGGTATTTTTATGGATTTCTTTTTTTTTTTTTTTTTTTTTGCTCATNTTTTTTTGGATTTATTTTTTTTTTTTTTTTTTTTTTGCTCATCAATTGTTGTTTTAGTGTTTAAATGCATGAAAATAGTGTCCAAGTGATTGATTGGAGTAGTTTTGATGGATTTTTGATATGGAAGTGTTGAAATCGTGTTGTCGGAAAACCTAATAGTTACTAAAAAATAGTTCTAGAAGACAGACTACAAGCATGTACGATTGTACGATTCTAACCGGTCTGATCATGCGGGCACGTGGTCCAATTTGCTAAATCGTCGGGGCATGTGGTCCTGGGGCTACTAGTCTGACTGTGGGGGCATGCGGTCCCAGCCAGGGGAACCGTGCCAGCATACAGTCTTTCATTCTAGCCCGTATGGGCCTTAGGTAGACTACGCGGGCCAGAGTAAAATTTTGTATTTTTTATGGTTTTTCCATTTCTTTTCCTGTTATTTATTTATTTAAGGATTATGACACATTTATATAACTTACCATTGATGTGTTTTTACATATAGGGATACTCCTCGTGTCACAATGAATTTAAAGACAAGGGTCAAGAACGATTACACTGGATATAGGACGAAAATGTCGACATGGAGATCAATTAAGTTGGTCAAGAAAAGCTCATGTTGACATAGAAAGAACTATTCCTTGCTACTTGTTTTGGTCTCTTTATCGATTTAAATGATTTGATGTTTCCCACCCAACTGATTCATCATATATTACTCAAAAGGGTGGAGATGGTGGGGCTTGGAAAGGAATTATGGTTGCTTGTATCAAGTATGTAGTTACATATTAAGAATTGACATTGACCATTACACATATCGATTTACTTTCAATATTTATTATTAATCTGTGGTAACCCGTATTTTTTTGAAACAATGCTATGGGGGTGCAAGTGAAAGATTTTAAAATTTAAAATCATAAAATTATGTATTTTTTATGTATATGGGATGACACGAACGTGATGACGTCGTGCATATGTGTGTTTGGATATATTCAAGTGTTTTCAGGATTTTAGACTAAAATGTGATTTTACACAAGCTCATAGATTTTTCGCCTTTAGTGCCCAAGGTTGATATTTAGAAGGTCACATGAGCGTAAAATAGATGTATTTGGGCTGGTATTGAGATGTCGAGGTGTCAGAATGAGATTTGTGAAATTTGGAAGGTTCAAAAATGTGTAGTTGGACGTCCAGGACCCAAAATCTATATAAACACATAGTGACTCAGAACATTCAAAAACCTACATAGACACCCCTGTTCACCGAAAAAATCATAGTCATTGCCATTGCCGATGACCGTTCGTATTCTTGGCAAGTTAGGCGGTGAGAAGGGTGGTGATGGAACCCTCTCAGCATGCTATCATGACGGTGGCCTCCATTTTCCTGTTGGACATCAGAATCAATCGCAACGACTTCAAAAATATCTGTCTGAGTCAATGTTAATCTCCTTCCCACCGATCTGGATCTCTTCCTTTTGGTCGAAGGAGTCCGACGGTAGTCTCCGATAGGTCGTCCGAGGCCTGGATCGTCAGAAAACACCATGAGACCGTTCGGCTTCCCCGTTGTCGATCTTCCCTTTCCAGTTGTCGCCTCGCCTCACCTCGCCACCAGTGCCGTTGGATTCAGCTCGTCAAGAGGATTCTTGTGATGGTCACCATTTACTGTGATTCACCGCCATCGTCTTTTCGATGAGTGAAATGTGAAACACGGCTGTCGTAGATAATTACATCAGCCCCCTTAACTTACAGGTTTGACAGATGCATCTATCTCAGTTACACCCCTGTAGCTTTGGATCTTGACAGATACACCCCTATCATGTGTGTTACTCAGGACCCCAAAGGTTTTCAGGTTAGCAGTTTCAAACCCACGTGGTTAATCTTTATTAAGCCTTGATAGTTTATAAGTTTACAATAACACCCCTAGAGTGTAAAATATCAATTTAACCCCGATTTCGATTTTGCATGTTTATGACCCCATGACTCCGAGGATGCAATCAAGACGCCGTGACAAATAGAATTTAGAATACAGATGAGAACAAGAACGAGGGAGAGAGACCCGGGATTGGTAGCTTGCTTATTGACGTAGAGATTTCTATGTTCGCATTTCTATTTTATTTTAAATGAATGTGAATATGGAATGGATGTTATATGTATGTTTATGAGTGTTATGTACGTTTGTGTAATGTATATGCAGTGCTTGACTAGGGTGTTACGTATGTGGATAGTATGCATGTGATTCAGGAGTCGAGGTGGGCGTCCGACATGGGAATCATGTATGTATGTGTGATTATGTGTGATGAGACGGTTGAGACACGAGAAACATGTGTGACGGACAAATGAGACATGGATAATGCGTGTGCTTGTGTGTTATGGGATAGTTGAGATACGGAAAGTATATAGTTTTACGTGATAGGATAGATAAGATATGGTAGAGTGTGGGTGGTTACGATTGGTGGGACGGATGAGATACAAACGATACATGAGTGATGGATGAGATATGAGTGAGATGGGTATGATGGTGGCCATGTGGGCCAAAGGTGAATGAGAGAATGATCATTCATTAGAGATGTATGTTAGATCATGAATGGGTCAAGTACAGTATACGGGACCCAGGAGGAACGTGAATATAGGAATAAGAGAACAGATATGAAAGGGTTGACATGTATATATTGAGTAACGCGTGTGTGGTTAGGTGTACGAACCCTAGATTAACCTAGTTGGTACACAAGAATCCGAGAGGACTTACGGATGTTAATTAGGACTAACCAGCTAATATGCGATGGTCCAGCAATTAAGGGATGTCCTTGCCTTGTGTGCAGGATCCCAGTGTGATAGGGATAGCCTTGCTATTCGTGAGCAGGATCCCAGTGTGATAAGGATGGCCTTACCTTGTGTGCAGGATCTCGATGTGACTGATATGATTACTATATATAGGCTTGTGTTAGGCCTTGGGTTTGCCCGGTTAATCTGGGATCTAAGGAAAACACCCCCTTTATGAGTTCAGTGCTAGGCTTTGGGTTGACCCGGCTAATCTAGAATCCAAATAAAGCACTATTGAGATGATTTGAGTGTTAGACCTTAGGTTGACACAGCTGATCTGAAATCCAAGGAAAACACTCCTGATGTGATACTAGTGTTAAGCCTTAGGCTGGCTTGGCTGATCTGGGGTCGAAGGAAAATACTAGATTAGAAAATTGGTATATATGGATATGACTGTGTGATTGAGATGCATGGATACATCGAACGTATTGTGACGGTTGTAGTTGAAATACATAATTTTTTTTGGTAGTTAAATTTCTAGTATGTATGTGAATGAGAGACATGAGTTGGTTATGCGTTATATGAAATGCATGATGTTTGAGTGGCATTTAAAATATTATGAACTGTGTAGTTTTAGAAATTTCTACTGGGCTGTATTGTTCATCCCTTCCTTCACAAGTACCCGAGGTTAGGAGTCTAGTGATAGTAATTCGGAGCTCACATAGAGGATCTCAGATAGTTTTCTAGATATGTCTAGGTAGACTGAGTCGTATGTAATTTATTTTATTGGAAAAGAATTTTGTAATTCATGATTTTCGATATAAATAGTTTGCTTAAAATAGTTTATTTGTTTTATTTACTTTTATTTTATTTATTTATTAATTGGCCCTCGGGGTTCTTGTAAAAGGGATTCCAGAGCGCCACACTATCTATGGATTGAATTGTCTCATGGAAGACTTTCTAATTCTCTGCCTATGAACTCGGCCTTATAATGGGTCTAGTATTTGGGCGAAAATCACATTTCAAACCAACCGGGCCTTCTAGATTGAGAGACACCTACTTCAATGGTCAAAACATCAACATGTCAATTCTGTACACAATAGTGGAAGGTATAGTTTACAATTCTATTCTCGATGAAGATGTTATGAAGTTATCCTTGTTCTACATTCTAGAGCGGTTCTCGCTATGTAAGAGTAGAAAGCGAATCATTTCACTTTCTTTCCTTGAAATGGTGGATGATCTGGAATTCTTCAATAATTATCTTTGGGGTTCTCTATCATATCATATTATGTTTGCTTCATTGTTTACCGTTTTGAAAGGAAGTAGGGAACAGTTTGAAAAAAGGCTAGAAGTGAAGCAAAGAGACCATGGGAGTGAAAAATGCGACTTATATGGATGCCAGTTTGCTTTCCAAGTGTATCTCCTAATTTTTCTTTTAGTTTATTTTTCAATATACTTAATCTATTTCTATGTCTTTGACATCATTTATTGTACATTTGATCTTTGACAGTTTTGGGTCTTCAAGACGATCCCATATTTTGCTCTGAAATGCGAGAAAATTGTGAATAACAACATCTCCGAGTGCTTAAATGGTAAATTATTACCATTAATTTTACTGAGGTGAACGTTAAACAACAAGCATTGGCGTCACATCAGATACTTAAATATTACTTAATGGGCATAAATAATTCAAAAATTGTTTGATGAAACTTGTTTGTCAATTCTTTTATACTTGTTTTTTATGATTGTCAAAATCCAGAGGAGCTTCCTTTCTCAGATTTTGCATAATTTTCTCAGCTATCATAAGTTTCAATTTTTTTTTTTTAGTACCCTCTCTAATCAAATTTCTAAACATAGTCACTGCCTTTGTAAGCCAATAAGCCATAACGTTGAAAAAGAAAATTCATTTCAAATTCAAATCGTAAATCAAAAATCACAAAACTAAAAGGATATTTATTGCAATAAAAAGAATGACCCAAGATGCTTTCACAATAAAGCTTTGGTGGGAGATTAAAAAGGTTTACTTTAGAGAGATTTATTGCAATAAAAGGTTTCCTTAGACTTGTTTAACTTTGCCGGGGATTTACTAATGGTTGATGGTTTTGTGAGGTTTCTGAAAAGGGTAAGGGATCTTTGGTAATTTAATGTAGTTAATTAAATAGATTAGAAATTAAATGAACGACAACTTACCTTTTTAAAAATACAAAAAGTGACAACAATAAGCCACCACGCACTACCTAGCAAATGATTGATTACGTTAATTCATTCATTCATTTAATTAAACTAACTGATTATAATTGAATTAATTAATTAAATTAGTTTTATGTGACTAAAACTAGAATGTAAGTCAAGCCACTATCCACTATCAACATAACAAGCCCAGCCCACCACCCAACAGAAAATTAAATTTATTTATAAAGTAAATTTTGCTCCAATTTTTGTGTTTTTTTTTTAATTCATTTTAATTTTGGGTTATTTATTTAAGATGAGATGAAAGAGGAAGATAGTGATTCCATTGAAAACGTGCTGCTTAAAAATTAATATAAAAAAGAAACATATATGGCTAGTTTGCTTCCGTGTAGGCTATTATCCTTATCTTATTTTTTTAATTTTTACTTAAAAATAAAAAAGAAAAAAAGAAAAAATACAAACTATTATCTTTATTTGATTTTTAAAATTTTAATTAAAAAAATTAAAAAATAATAGATCAGGCTAGGTCGACCTACGGGCCTTTCTCTTTGGCATTGACCTAACCTACCTTTAACCTATGTTGGACCAAAACTCGCAATATAGTATACAATCGTCAAAGCCTTGACCTTTTACCATCTCTATATGGTACTGAGTAAGTTATCTATATGTAAATATTATATTGACATAATACTTCTCCGTAGTGGATTTGTTTTCTATGATGATTATACTCCCCTAAGTTTTTCTCGTATGGAGTTCTTCAAGTGAAGGATAATCTCTTTAATTATGCGATTAAAATACCGATTATGTACTTCAAAATTAAATAATCACATAAACAAGGTTATAAAAAAAATCAATTAATGAGTTAATAAAGAATTAATTTAAAAATTAATTTAATTAGTTGGCTAGAATGGCTAATTTTGAATTGGAAGTTAGGGTCTATTAAAAATTTTAGCCCTGATCAAGAATATTTATCCCTAATGACATTTTCTATTGCTTGGATAGAATTTTTGGTCCTTAACAGTAAACATAAATCCTTTTAACATAAAATTATATTCCTAAGAACCAATTCTAGCCAGCTACAATGGTTAGTTTCAGTGACGCAACTTCTTGTGGGCAATCCATCCTAACTTTTTGAAAGAAAAAATCTTTGATCCTGAAGTTGCATTATTATTTCTTTCTACCCTGTTTATTGTTGTCAAATAAATTACTTTTTCTTTTTTTCTTTTTTATAAAAATCTACCAAAAGATAGAACGGAATCATATTAGTACTATTCGTTCTTATTCAGTATTAATTGTGGATGTCATCCTTAATTCTTTATCATTCTAGTATATATGAGAATCTTATCTCATAATATTTATATTGTTATTTAGAAAAAAGTCTCTACTTTTTTCTATTGTCTCTCTATTTTATTCTATTGTGGAGAGAAAATCATAAAATTTAACCCGGCCAATAAAAAATTTATGGCTACACCATTGGTTAGCTTTGAGCTATAACTTGGAGTTCGTTATTTTTTTGCCATAAACAATAAATATAGTTCCTAATAAAATATTTAGAACCCATCGCAATCCACTCTTGTTAGCTAAAATGAGAGTGTTGAGTTGTTTAGAATCAGTTAAATTTTTTAGTCATAATTGGTTTAATTTTTATTTTTTCACACTGTCTAATTCTATAAAATTTTTGTTAAAATTCCATTATTGTGAAACGAAATTTTGAAATTATGCCCCAAAATAAGTTCGTACACATAGTATTGTGGTAGGATAAAACTATTTGCACAAAAGAAATATTAGTTCAACACCCACTTTTTTTTTTAATATAGAAATAAGAAATAATTATTACTAAATTAACTCTAAAATAAAAGTGAGAACATTCAATGTTATTATCGAGTTTCTTAAGTAAAAAGGTATAAAGAAATTTTAACATGTAAATAAAATTTACTGAGCCAACCCCTTGAGGTTAGTGACACCTTATTGACATGTAAATAAAATTTTAAACTCGTGTATCTATCAATTTAAGCTTAGAAGAAAGAATCTTATTCCAGTTTCTCTTTTCAAATGTTCTATTTACTGCTTTTAAGAATAAAACTACGTTGTCTAAAATACTATTTCAAGTAATTTATTACCCAGTTTTTGGAAAATTATAAAAAATTACCAACTTTAGCGGTTAAAAAAATAGTTAAATTTTAAAATTCTATAATTTTTTTAAACTAAATTCAAGACCATATACCAAGGTCCACGGTCTTAGATAGGCCATGATCCACCATCCATTATCTAAAAATTTGACTAAAAAAATTATAGATTTTCAAAATTTAACTATTTTGTTTAATCCCTTAAGTCGACTATTTTATAATTTCGGAAAAAGGTTGAAAAATATAAACATCTTTTTTTTTCTTAGAAAAAAAAAATTTCAAATTCCACTTTTTGCCTTCTAGGTTGGGTTAGGTTGGGCGAGAGCTGCTGTGTGAGTACCATAACGAAGCCATGAAAAGCTATGGTGTGGCTTGGTTCTTTTCTGGCTTTTTATTTATTTTATTTTATTGCTTCTAACTACAAGCACCAAACAAAGACAAGCTTTCAGCTAGCTGGCTTTGCACATAATTTTAGTTCAGTTTGAAATATTCTTAAACAAGAAGATTAAATAGATACTAGTCTTGGAAGATCGACAAAGGAAAGTACTGCTCATTGGATTTAAACGTCTCTAACAGATCTCTTACATAATTCTTGAATGTTTTTTTTTTTAATTATATATTATATAGATAATCATTTATTCCACTTAACCTATTTATTAAAAATTAAGTAAAAAATAAATCTAACTTAATATTTTATCTATTTCTCAAATCTCTTTACCTTGGATTAACATTACTGAACAAATGAAAAATTAAATCACAATCTGAAGTTAAATAGTCAAGAGATTACTAGTACCATATGCATTTTATCACATTGCATACTGCTTCCAAATGAGATTCTAGACTGATTTATGAGACTTAAATTACCTCAACTAAGTAGACACATTTTGAGTGAAAGATATTTACTTGAAACCAAAAAAAAAAATCTGTGAGGATGAAGGACGGGTGCATGAAACCCGAAGCAGACAATTACTACAAGGTTTGGGGGTTTGCTATTGGATATATCATTGTCCAGAAGCTTTTGGGAAGTTTGAACTGTTGTGTTTCTATATAACTTCTGATAAAAACTTGCATAAGCACAAAAATAAGGAACCTTATAAACGAAACTATAAGATTATAGATATATTTTACATCTAGCAAAGTCTTCATTACCATATCTCCACTTTGGGGTTTCAGTACACTACCTCTAAAGTGTTAAAAAGAGTTTCAGTAATAAAGCTCATGGTTCCCTTTTGCTATAACAGATAGGATAAGCTTAGTTCTCTTAAATGTCATAAAAGTTCTTGATTCCTGATAGCTACCTCTAGAACATTTTACTTGTGTCTCACTAGCAAATCAGTCAAGACCTATGGGAAATATATGGGTTTATTGACAATAAACTAGGCCATATAATACCTTCCTGCTGCTCAATATAAGCATGATTTCATAGCTTTTCATTTAAGAGAAAGGAAATAATAATTGGCATCATTTCTCAATAAACATGATTTTTACAGCATTTTCACTTTGAAATACAATTTCAAAACATCCACTCATTTGGTACTCATCAACAAAAAGACACTCTTAACAAGAAATTTTGCAGAGACCCTTTGAACAATAACTTGTGCACTGCATTGCACCGAACAGATGAGATTATAGATAACGAGGATTTAATGCAAACTTTAAGGAGATTTCTCACATTGGAATGATCTTAGGTAATCAAATTTTACAAATCTGGTCGATCCTAGTCCTATAACAGATCGATAAACATTTACTGGCATGCATATGATTAATACATGAGCGAGTTGCACTTCAAATGACACGGTACTAGAGATGTTTGTGTGAGCCCCTGTTTCTCCAGAGGAGACTAGGGAGAATCCCAAACAAAGGACACCTAAAGTACCATTATGTAAATGTGTATAAAGCTAGGACTACTCAGTACTCCCACTTTACACAAATTCTCAGTCACTCTCTAGCAACTAACAACACCTCATAACCATCTATATTTAACTAAAAAAACTAATTAAATCCACCATTCATCAAGAAGAAGAAAGAAAACAAAGTATAAATATGTCATAAATTATATTAAACTAAACCTTACTTGAGGATGAGGATAATAACAAGATAATGTGAAGTTTAACAAAAATGACACAAACTTCCGCCAATTAATAAAAATTCATTAGTTATGTGAATTTATTGTGCATTGGGAGTTAGAATATGTTTATATTATAGATAATGATGAAGAAGATAAGATAAAGATATTTTACCCCTTATTCTTTACACTAGTTTTGACACAACTTTAGGACCACTGAATTCAAGCATATAGATGGTTAAGATGAATCTTTTATATTTTGTCTCCAAGATGTATTAATTGTCCAAGTTGGGTTTTATCTCAACTTCCAAAGTGCTTGGATCGAATGGTTCATAAAGTGCTTAAGAAATTCTGAAAACTCGTAGTGCCGTAGATCCTTCCCCCTTTAGTAATTATTAATTAATTCTAACAATCTTAAGGGAAGGTTAAACTATTCATCCATATGTTATTACCACAAATCAGAATTTCGTAGTTCACCCTTAAAATAATGACTAGTGCTGATCTCGAATTAGTGCACTAAAAAAATTATATTAGAAACATTCAATATGCAGAAGTACACAATACTGAGTGGAAACTATCAGAAGAAAATCTGTTGTATAGATTTTTCATCTAGCACGGAATAGTAAATATGAATATCATTGCAAGGAAAATTGTAAGAAGGCTATTTTTTCACCATATTGAAGGGAAAGACACCTCCCTTGTCATGTAAATATGATATGCTTACTTAGCTAACTCCTTTAAGTTTGTAAAAAAGAAAATGTTAAAATTGGAAAACAAACTGAATGCAGCTCACACTGCACAAACATACGTGCCTTGAAATACACATAAATACATGCTTATAGATACAAAAATATGAAAGAGGATCAAAAATCCCACTTTCTTAAAAAAAATCAAATTCATACAACCATATTTCATAGGTCACCTTTTAAGTGTCATAAATCCTACCATGGGATAATAGTGTGAAAATAACTTATTTAACATGTAAGAGGTCTACAAAAATATTAATAATAAAAAAATTCAACCATTACCCCCACCCTAAATGTAAACCAAACACCTGTTTGTGAGACCCACTGGCTCCCGTATAAAAAGTGGTATATAATAAATTAGGTCCTTACACAAAGTCTTTCCAATCTAGCCACTTCCCTAATGTATATCAGAAGCCAATGGTTGAACATGCAAACAGTATAGTATTTTTATATGGTCACTTATACTATAGTTGGACTGCCACCAAATAAAGTAAGCTTTTGTGGTAGGAATGCCTAGCAGGCATCAAATGAAGCTTGTCCTTGACCAGGAAATTCATACATTCAAGCGTAGCTCGCAAATATCTAATAAAGAATCAGAATCAAATTTATCTATGTTTTATAGTTGGTTGCTCCCATTTGCTTTGGTTTTGGCTCACATGCAATGCCTTTGTGCATTAACGTTATATTAGAGTTATAAGAGAGAGGGATTGCAAGTGAATCACAACTAACCAATAATTTATAATATCTAACTAAGTTGGATATGTTCACTTGGGAATAGAGCTAACTTTGTGTTTATTTGTGAGTTTGGCACCCTTTAGGTTTCTTTTGGTCCATGTGTAAGGACCATTTGTTTAAGTTTGCCAATCTGCACAAAACATTGTAAAAATATTGCACATTGGTTAATTAATCATAATGTTTTATACGGCTACTTATACTATGCTCAAGACATTTTCCTTTATTAGTTTTGGCTTTGGATGGAGCATATTTAATGTATATTAAGTTGCATTTGTAATCATGGCTATCTGTTAGGATCCAAATAATCCTAACTTCACAACAATTGCTATAGTGAATCTGTAAACAATTTAAGAGAAGGAACAGAACAAGGATATAGTAGAAAGAAGAACTGCACTAATATCAACTAGCTTCGAGGGCTAGAACCTCCATACATTTGTTTACTGATTTTTCATCTCTCCTCTATACTTTCACCACTACAATATTTATTCTATTTGTCTAACTAATTTCTAACTGATTCTTCCAGCTCACTATCATC
>JANLJB010029043.1:0-11851 GCA_026212285.1 Bursera cuneata | reverse complement strand
TCTTAATTGTAAGGTATGAGACTTGAATCCCACATTGGAAGTATGGGCTTCTTGTGTGGGATTTATAAGGCTTTGGGCTCTCTCACCTCAATAGCTAGCTTTTGGGGTGTGATTCTCTCAAGGTTCTTATTACAACATCAATTGTCGACAAATGTGTCAGTAGCAGGCAATTTGTTGCATACCTATTTTGTTGCTTACGAGTTATGAGGGTCCCTTTCATGGGCCACGTCTGGGAATTAGCGAACCCAATTTTTTTTTTTCATTAGGTTATTGGGCCCAATCGTTCTGACCCAGTACAGTTCACTTTTGTGTCTCAGTCACTGATTAGATGACCTGTGGTCACTCGCCCACTATCACAAGGGAAACTTGATCCGCTCTTTTCTATTGGATCTGTCATCCCCACAAGTACGGATCCAGTCCATTAGCCAATAAAATTGCATGGCTCATTCTACGCTTTTTGTCGGCACAGTTTTACTTAGGGGTAAATACATAGACACCCCCGAGGTTTGGTCTAAGTAACAATATCACCCCTGTTATTAATAAAGTAACATAGACACCCCTAGAATTGGAAAACATGGGGTCTTGACACATAAAAATAGGGGTCTTAATGTTACTTAAAATATCAAAATGGGGGTCTTTATGTTACTTTATGAATAACAGGAGTGAGTTTGTTACTTAGACCAAACCTTGGGGGTGTCTATGTATTTACCCCGTTTTACTTATGCAATAATTTTATAATAACCCATATAAATTGATGTAATATCTCACTAAATGAATAAATATAAAGAATATTTTAAGCTAATCATCCATCAAAAGACTATGACACTTCAAATTATATGTGTAATGTTATATATATAGAATGATTATATATGTAGTTTTATTGTTGTTATATAATAGATAAAAATAATTAAAACAAAATAAAAAATGTTATAAATGATTTTCTCTTTTGAACTTATTATATTTTTTAATTTTTTATTTCAAGAGATGTGACAATAATCTGAGAAGTTATATCATTAATTATATTATTTCAATAAATAATATTATACTTCTCAAATTATATCTATTTATTATTCATATTAATTCAATTAGTTACTAAACTAATGTAAACATCTATATAATAGTTAGACATCAAATTATATTATTTAGGAAACAAAAACTATAATATATAATAAAACTCTCTCCTTCATATAATTGGTACTAATTTTTGGCATCAATAAGATGGTTTTGTTTTCTTGTACTTGTTTGGTTGATGGCTTTTCAAGATGTGGAAAAGTTGGAATTGTTATTCTTCATAATCATCTCCTTCATATAATTGTGTATCCGGTTTCAGTTTTAGTTCTTGCGCTTGCCTTTGAAAGAAGGAAAATGTGAAGTGTAGAGAAAGTGGTGGAAGTGGGTGTTTTTAATTATTTCTTTTTATTGAGTCCGTTTAATTTCATGGGGCGAATAGTCAAAAAAAATTATGTTGAATTTTGCAATTATGTTGAATTTGTGTTTTGTGGATTGCCACTAGTGTTTATGAATTTTATTAGAGAATAAATAGATAAAATTTGGTTGATGTCGTGGATTATTTCCTTTTTTGGTGGGTGATTGATATATGAGTTGGGTTGTTGAGACTGAATGAATAAACAAAAAAAGAAGAAGAATTAATTGGCTTTATTTATTTGTGTCATTGACGCTTTGTTGATTAGAAAAGTCAAAATTCGAGTATGCCTTCTACCATAACTTTTTTTTTTTTTTTTTTTTCACAACATTGACCACAAGGGCTTATTTGATAAATTTTGTAAGAGATAGGGGTAGGCGTTNTGCCTTCTACCATAACTTTTTTTTTTTTTTTTTTTTTCACAACATTGACCACAAGGGCTTATTTGATAAATTTTGTAAGAGATAGGGGTAGGCGTTGATAAAATTTGAAAAAGTTGTACCCAAGGTAGTTTGTAAAAATATAGGGTCGTCAATGATATTTATCTAATAATAATAATATACAGACGTAATTTAATTATTTGAGACGTAAAATAAATTTAAGATAAAAATATTTTTTCCTCTACGGAGTTCAAAAAATTAGAATAGGATCGGCGTTGACGTCTGGTGGGTGGGGCAGCTGCCATCTCTTTGTGATATACGTCTCTACCTTCATTTCTGTCTTTATAGAGGCTCCTCAACTACAAAATCATATTATTGGTTTTGATTGACAAAATCTCAGCGTCCACAATATTATAATGGGACAACCATTTTCAGTATTTAAACCATGCCATGTGTGTTATTAAAGGTGGGTATGCCGATGGGCACGGCTAGCAGAGACAGTAACTCAACAAGCGTTGCATTAATGTGTTGAATTCAAAAATGATGCCGTGACCAGTAGCCAGCGGGATTGAGAACAATATAAGTGCGAGGCAGATAGCAGATAGCAGACAGCAGACAGCAACGTGAGTGTTGAAGCATAACAGACCGTCTTGCCCACGTGCACGCCAATGCCATTTGTTATGGAAGAGACTAGAGAGGCTGCAGTTTAAGCATCCAGCTAGCTAGCTCTTTGGTCCCCAGGCAAGGCTGCCAGTTCGATCATGAACTGCACAAATCACTACTTTAAACTTTAAACCAATTGAAAGTCAATGTGCACCTGTGTGGCTGGCTGTGAGCTATCATGTGATCTTCCCACCTTGTTGAAATTAAGCTTTGAACACAATTGTTGCAACGTGAACGCCAAATGTGATTGCAGTGTTGTGATAAATAATCCAACTGCAAAAATTTATCCAAACACTTGTCCTACAGAAATAAAACTCACAAGAAATATGTGTACTCGAGCTATACGTTGTGTTTTCAATTATACTGTATGAGACAAACCACACGTCTATCAGTAATTGTAAAATTACAAGCCCACTCAACCACAAATATTCAAACTCAATCTAACAATGGAATAAAGTAAATTAACCAATTATGCTAACTAAATTCTACAGAAGATAATTTTATAGAATAAAAGAGTACAAATAATTTAATTAGAGCAAAGCCAAACAAAGATAAGATATTCTACTTCTAGTCAAGCTTGTCAATTGATCCCACTTATAACAATACCCCTAAAAATCTTATGTATCGGCAGTATATGTGTTTCAAAATAAGTTAACAAGGAATGCAAATCATTAAGGAAGGTTAATGACGAAAGATCAAAGTAGGTCTTTGCCTTAATTATGATAGTTATGAGGGTCTATTAAGAAAATTGAAACGAAATAATGGAAAAAACATAAAGTTAAACATGTTCTTTTACATGTACAAATAATTTGTAAATGGAATTACTATAAACCATATAAGAGAAAACTGTACTTTTTTTTTTTTGGGTGTATATAGCAGTGTAATTAATGCGATTACTGCCACCATGTGCAAATTCTCCCATAGGTGACATCTGACCCACCACCAACACCGTTCCTCAACGTGAAATACTTTTTAAGAAGCAAAAATACAATATTGTATTTGGTAACTTAATTCATTGGCATATATATATGTAGCTTCTTCCTTCTGTAATGAGATCAGTTAAAGACAATATTTGTACGCGACAAACAATAGTAAAGTGCTAACAATATATACATTAACGATTATTTTATAATCATCGTCACAATCAATGTTTATTGATTTGATAAAAGTTTGAAACATATGAGAAACAATATAGAATCAATCATGAAATTTGCTGTTGCTGTTGCTTCTGCCTGCCCTTAATCAATTAAGCGTTTCCCTTCTTCGATGGAACACGGCCATCTGTGCCAGCTAGAATGGCATACTTGTCCTTCCGAGTCAAATTGGTGCACTCGAACCCTAATGTCCCAGCCAGCACCCTTTGAATGTAATTAGCTACTTCAATGGCTGATTTCCCACCTTTGCAAGTCAGTTCTGGGGGAAGTTGATTCAAGAAGGTGATCTCATACGTTGGCATTGGATTCATGAACACGAAGTAAGGATCTAACAATTTATGCCCACGAACAGTTGTTCCATGGAACACACTTTGTTTGGTGTTAATAGCAACAGGTACGATTCTGTCGGTAAGCTCAGCAAAAAGTGCACTAAATCTCAAGAGAAATGGCTCTCTGCAAGTAGTCCCCTCAGGACAGATTACCAAGTCACCTTCTTCAAGCAAGCTCTTGATATGGGCTGCATCTTTCTCTCTTTCCCTTGATAATGCAACAGCTTTAATTGGTGAGATTATCTCAGTGAATTTGCTTATGCTGTATGTAACACAGCTAATTTTTCTCCCTAAAGCAACAGCAGTGACCACAGGGTCCAAAACTGTACGATGGTTGCAAACAAAGAGAACTCCACTTTGGCCTTTCTTGGGTGCAGGTGGAGGGGTTCCCTTGACAACAACTTTAATTCCTAAGATCTTATACATGTAATAAGCAAGACGCTCAGGCAAAGGAATGTTGAGATACACTCTAAGAATTGATAGTATAATACCAATTGGCATCCACAGGAAGGTCAAGAGAGCGACCAAAGGAGTTGGCCTTTGCACTAACCGACCCTCGTGAAATATCACCGGGCTTAGAAGCTTGTTTCTCGGCAATGGCTCGCATTTCGTTCCTTGCACCATGTATCCTTCCTGCAGTTAATTAATTATCACAAAATATTAGTTGCGTCACGCTTAAGAAAAGTTCTCATATACTGTATTTATAATGCATAGAAATCCTTGCACATCAAATTGTTTTAAGTGCAACGTGATCATCCTGGAACTTGAACCACCATTATAAAGCAGGTTTAAGAAGGAAATTGTTTAAGTAATTGGGAATATGATCAGAAAATTAATATAGCAAAAGGCATGAGATGGGCCTCATATTTGTTACATGAGGGACAAGATATAGAGCTTCAGTTAACAAGCGAGAGTGGGTTGGACATGAAGAACGTATGGTGGCTCATGGGTGTCGATGGTCCTCACAGCATAAAATAGATGTCTTTTAATTTAATTAGAGTCCATGGTTTAGAGTTTGTCATAATTTATGTGAATAAATAAAGAAAGGAAAGTAGAAAGCAAAAGCTAGGGTAGCACAGAATAGAAGCCGTTTGAGACAATAATTATTGTATAATTGATTCGATAATTAAGATGTTTACGTGGAAAGAGAAAGATAAAAATGTCAATGATCACTGATAGGAAAGACAGAAAACGTTATTGCCATGAACGCTCTCACCTCACCTATAATAAATATGAGTAATTGACAGTTCAAAGTACTACTTTCCATATCGAGCTAAGAGACAGCTCACAGAGTTCAAGAAAATAATTATTACTCCAGAAAAGATAAAGAAGAAGAAAAGGTGAAAAAATACAGAAAATAGAGATAGAGATTTAACCTTGCATAACGACATGAAATCATGGTCAGTTTCTCTGTCACCGAGGCCTAAATCTGGCAAATTTGTGCCAAATTCTTTGAGAACGGCTTCTCTTTTGCGTTCTCCAACGAGAACTCCAGGTTTCTTGGCAAACCCAGTTGCCCTTCCAGATTTTGACACTTGCAATTCAGTGCCAATGACCTTATCAGCTCCCAGAAAGGTCTTGGCAAATGGTTCCACCATAATTCTTGGATTTGCAGTGATGATGTAGCGCTTGCCGAAGGAGTTGAACACTTTCCAAGTCTGAGGATGAACATCTTCAGCATAAAACTTGGGTAGGACAGACCTTGAAACAAGCTCAATGTCTCGAACTTTCAAGCCCGCAAAGGCGATAAAGATGAAGGTGTTGATTGCTACAGATTCAGATATGAATAAGTAGGTAAAATATACGAATGGAACGGAAGCTAGAAGCAGCAATGCCCTTATAACGCTGCCAGCTTCAAGAGCAACAAGCAAGAAATATGGAAAGGCACTTCGTGACACAAGAAGCGTGCCATCGAGATCTGCAGCCACAGTCTGATTCGATCGGCCCTCAGTACTACATTGAGAGATACTCTCGAAATGGCGATGAGCCCCCATGACCGTTAAAGAAAAGCTGTAGAGATATTGTAAAGAGAGGTTATGTTACGTGTTGTGTTTTGTGTGTGCTCTGCTGATGGGTGATTACAAGTGAGCTAATTTATGGTATGGGGAGAAGGAGAGAGCCCAAGTGAAGAATTTAAAAGGAGGAAAAGATGGGCATGATGTTGTTGTGTTGTGTTGAGTTGAGTTGTGCTCCGTTGGTGTTAGCATGAAAATATTATGTGGTTGAGATGCTTGCACTTTATAAACCAATTTGTGTGGAGGGTTAATGTAGTAAGACATTATTATTATTATTTAAATTTTGACTATAAATTAGGGCAGTTGTGAGAGGGTCCAAGTGGTTGGAAGTCGATACCAACACCCATATTTCATTCAATTAGCCTACTTTTTAGTTTATTGACGCCGGCCACGCCGCTCTTTAAAGGCTCAGCACCCAGCTTAAGCTCTACATATGTACTTAGCTAAATTTCAAATCCAGAATTTTACAGACATCCAGAATTTTGTCCGATTTTGATATGGGATGTTACATTTATCCTTTCTTTAGGTCCAACGTCTTTGTTAGCATACGCTTCTCCGACTATTTACGATTTTGTTTTTGGGTTTTACAATAAAAAAAACGTTCAACAGTTTAAGGAACTTATGTAATATTTAACTTACTTAAATATATCATTCACGAATGATGTAGTGTGTTATAAAGAGTTTCGAGTTCTAACCTTTTTAGTTAATTCTAAATTCGAAATATTAAATCCCAAAAATAATAAATAGCTAAACAAAGAAAGGGTAATTAATGAGTTATAACAACGGTGACATTGGCCCCCCAACAACCCATGATATTATCATTCAATTCAAGACCCTGTTTGGCTGCACCAACTGGAAAGAAGTGAAAGGCAATTAAAATTCAACATTTTAAAGCATTCTACAGTTATCAATTAATTAATTTCTTTGAATTTTTTAGCCCCGCATATAAATTAATTTAATTAATAACTATTCAATAGTTTATATATTTATATTGATATTAAATATGTGATACAGCTCCACGTGCTCTCTGATCATATCTCAAATTCAATCATGCACAAAAAACATATCCATCAATTGCTATGAAAAAGGATTAGAGTCTTTCACTCGGTACAATAATTTCTATCATATCATTTATTAATCAGATGCATAAATAGTTTTAACAAATATATTAATGAAGCTGTTAAACTATTTGTTTATAAATTTTGTTCTAATTATTTAGCAAATAATTTTATAAAATTTAATTATTTTAGATCTTTTATATATACATGTGATAGGAAATCAACACGATAACAACAAATAACAGAATGAATAAATAAAAATAATATATATTGATTTATATAAAAAACTCAAGAAATTAAAAAAGGATAAAAAAGATATAATTTTCTTAATTTATGTAACTTTAACATAACATAATTAGGTGATATAAGCAGTAAATCCTAACAATCTAACAATTAGCGTGCAACCATGTAGTGGATAATGCGATAATATTTTTTATTTTATTATTATTTTAAAGAAAGCAAGAAATGCAGCTAAGCAGCCTGAGCTCATACGGCTGATTGAGTAGTTGAGATTGGAGAGAGAGCCTAAGGGCTTGGAGCCAAGTGAATAGTAATTAATAAATATATGCTTGCTTGACGTAATCAATGCAAGCCAACCAATTTGGCGATTTTATTTCTTGTGGATACAATAAGCTTGCAATTCTTGACTTGACGTAATGGAACAAAAGGGGATCCATTGATTCGCCTCACACAGTTTTATTAACTTGCGAGAATTGTAGCAATTTTCTTTTCTTAAAAAAAAAAAACGAATTGAAAATCCACCACTTGATGGAAGTTTCCTAACGGGTAGATATTGACATCAACCAAAATTTTCTCTCTTGCTTTCGAAGAAACTGTTAACTTGAAAGCAATCAAAACCACATGATGGAAACCTTGTTATAAATTAATTTTATTTAATATATTTATAATTCCATCCGCAGCTTCTTCTTTTTTTTAAAAAAAAAAAAAAATATTATTATTATTATTATTTTGGTTGAGGTTAGGAACAGTTTGCCTGCCAACACTTGTCATTAATTAATCTAGTTGCCAACAAATCCTAATGGATACGTGGAAGTGCATGCACGTACAGCTTTTCAAAAGTATATGATTAGTTTATGTAAGTTTGAGTCTTTTTTTTTTTCTTTTTTAAATTTTATGTCTCAAATCAAGATTAATTATGATTTTCATGATTTAAAAAATATGGTATCATGCATCTCTCCACATTTAATAAAGAAGCCTGATTAGGTAACTTTCAACTTCTGAATCTTATAGTGCATGTTTGTCAAGGAAAGAGGTGAAGACCATTTTTGGCTATAACATTTTGAAAATTTTACGACTCGAAAACATATATTTGTCATAAAATTATTGGTCAGTTTTTTCCTTGGCGGCACCGCATGGCCTAGGAAGGTCTTAAATGGGCTAACAATGGTTGATGATCTGGTTTTAGACCTATAAATCAACTTACAAGTTAGGGGATAAAGTCTCGTATAAGAAATTTCACTTAGGTTATCTTACCCGACGTGGGATCTCAACATATATATATTTAAAGAATTATATAGTTGTTGAGATAAAAAAGAATATATTCATGTTTAATTACTAATAGTATATATCCAAAGAATTTTGCTGTGTTTCGTGAAATTTTATTTAAGAAAAAAAAACGAGTTTTGAGCTTTAGAGATATATACTAAACAATTAAACATGTGGGATTCAGAATCTTACAACAAGGTAAGAGTGAAAATAATATATATAGATAGCTAGCAGGAGAAACAAAACCTCCAAGTAAGTCTAAACCTTGTAAATGAAGCAATTGCAAGATCTCAAGAGAATTGACAATTCACGATTTTAGTTAGCTTCAATAGTGCGATTAGTCATAACAAGAAAATCTAAAATCCTACTTTTGTTTAGATAGAGATACAACCTAATAAGCCAAATTACACACAACTATTATAAAAAATTTCATGTTATCCAATACCATATATGGTTTAAGTTTAAGTGCAGAAGCTTAGGCAATGAATTCGTACTGTAATACCAATATATAATTAGAATAGTCTGGAACAACTGAGGTATCCAAGGTGGTCCATTGGTCCTAGATCTAGATATCTATGGGATCCCCATTTTCAAATTAATAAATACTTAGCTTCAACTCCTTTGGATTAGACACAAAAGTAACGTTCTTTGGATGGACACATAGCTAAGAAGTTGCTTCAGTAAATAGCATATAATAATGTTGCTTAAGGACACCAGCCTTGCCCTCTAGTCGATCAATTTGGTCTCACCTAATTAATCGGTTTGCTTCTTTCCTTCTTTAAGGCACTAATGTAATCAAACCAAACCACCCATTACTTCGTGCATGCTAAAGCTTTATGGTTAATTATATATCCATATAATGTAATGTTAAGTACTTAACCCACGGCCACTATTACTTCTTAGACCGAATTAGATTATGATTTATGAATTATAAGCTTCTGGTACAACAACTTTATCTTCATGTCATTTAAAGTCAAGATACAAGAAAAGGAAACGTCTCTTAAATTGACAATGATCAGATATCTCGGATTCCTGTGGGTGCCGAATCCTGTGCCAATTATCCAGTCCTTTCTCCCTATTTCTAGTGTACCTAATCATAATTTAAATGCAACCATCGATTCAAAGAACTTCAGTTGACAAATTGTACGATCCACAATTAGGTTCAACCCATCTATGGAGATCAATGATTGAAGCGCTCAAGAGAGCTTGTTGGTGGTATTGCAGGATTCGTACAATATATATAAATCCTGACACGGAAACGGGAAGTCGTTTGCCTTACTGGGTGAACTTGTAAAAGAGTTATTAACCTAGTAATAGGGATTCTTAATCACCTCTCACCGAACATGCATTAAGGTACTACACGAAATTTCAACAATTCAGTTCCACGTCCAAATCGGTATCCAAAAAATATAAAATAGATTGAGTGAAGTTCACTGTCTTGTCTAATCCCAAACAGTAAACTCTACTTTGTATGAAGGTGAATAGATGCTGGAGGCCTTTGTTGGACAGTATTAACCCTGCATTTTCTATTTCGAAAGGGAAAATCAGTCAATTTCTTCATTAATTTATTTTGGCCCTAGCAGATAACATTGAAGTTGATGGGTTTATCTGTATCGATCCTAGAAGCTCTTTGTATGCTTAAGTCAGAGTTCCCTTGCAGTCGTCCAGATCATGAATTTACCTTATACATGTCTGAGAAAGAGAAGATGTTTTCTCATCGCTATTGTTGATTTAAAAGTATTTATTATCGACCTAAAGTTGCGCCAACTGGAGCCTTGCATCTTGCATGCATATCTCGGGCCATCTTTTCAGTCTGATTGAGAATGATGGTGTAGTTACTTGACATAGATTTAATTGATTAGAATCTTTATCCAATCTATACAGATGATGATCATTATGCGATCCAAATGCCATGCAGGCTACAACCAATTTTGGTGTAGTCTACAGACTTCAGTATAATGAATGAATGAAACTACTGAGAAAATTGAATTGCAAAAACGATATCATCCATGCACCAATGGAAACATATCACGAAGATTTTTGAGCTATTTCTCCAAAAACTAGTGGCAACAACAAAGGATAGAGAGAAGAGAATTGTTTGAAATAAAATTCGGAAAACTTGGTGAAAGTTATTAAAATGAGTAAGTGGATACGTAATATATTTCAGAAGTATGTGTGGCATATGTTACGTAATATATATATATATATAATATGATGAAACCTTTCAAATCGAATGTTTAATAATTGAAAGGGATATATCGTAGCTACTATTACAGCATTCATGAGACTTAGAAGTTGAATTTTAATGAACCGCAATAAGCCAATAAAAATAGCATCTCCATTTGTTGCTTTATCCTACCAAATTATGCAGCTCTCGATCACTTTCGTAATAACTACTGAGGTAATCATTCATTATCACTTCCAAAATGCTTAGGCAAATGACGCATAGAAGATCTTTATGTTGTTTTAATAATTGAATGAACTAGTTATTGGAAAATATTGATGGTATATATAAGATAAAATAATTAAATTACAAAAAGACAAAATGTGAGAAAACTAATAGAGGAAAATGTCATAAAGGGTTTCCTTAAAACAGGTTCTTTTCTCACCGGGATGCTTAAAGTTTTGTAGTGTCTATCTCCCATGATAAAATAATTTCAAAAGAACTAACAAAAACCTCAAAAATTACTTTCAACGAATTTGAATAATGTCCGAACTCTATTACAGAAGCCTAAAACACTAGGAGAGAATACCTTCTATAGGTGTCGTGAAACTGTTACCCACATCATATACTCTTCAATTTCACTCCATCAACATATACAATCAATATATATTATATTAGGTTATCAATTTTTGTTTTGGTTATTATTTAGTTTAATGTGACATTTACATATATTTCGTTTGATGACCTTTATAGTCATCAACAATGACACACACACACACATACACACCTATATATATTTTAGTATAGGAAGAGGAGCCATATTGCAATTAATTATTGTATACCTCTTATTTTCTTCTCATAAGTTATTTATTTTACTCCCAAGACTTCGGTTATTTTGCATCTGAGTATTTATTAAAAGAAATTTAAAAAAAAACTGAAACAATTTTTTTTTTAAAGGAATGAATGATGAAGATTGGGAGAAGTTGCTTTATGGATTATGGGTATGGGTGTATTGAGTCACAATTTCACTTAAAAATTTACATATAATTATATGTAATAGATTTAAAATGATTATTTTAGGCGTAATTAGTCTTTTTCAAAAAACAAGTTTCCTCCATTTGACAGGCTAGTTCTCATAAACAGATACTCGGCCTTGTCT
>JANLJB010029042.1:0-13115 GCA_026212285.1 Bursera cuneata | reverse complement strand
AACAACACCGTCATCATAATCTCTTTCTCATAGCAGCACCACCATCGCACTACCACCATCACCACTTAACCATTCATTACGCATTCTGCCACACGATACACACCACCACCAAAAATAACCACAAACAATCGTACCAACATAAACACCCAAACACCCATTGGTATTGCACCTACCAACCAACACACTGAAACAAAAAAATAATACAAAATGTGAATACACCTAAAAACTCATTGTATATACTATGTTAGATGAACTTGAAATCTTGGTTATACTTGAACCAACCAATCACAACAGTCTCAACGTTTTGTTGGCCTAAAAGGAAAGTTTGAACTAAGCCATAAATAAGTCAACTCCTTCTCTTGTACCTCAAGCAGCCCGGTTGAGGTCTTTGATGATTTGATCAATATGCTGAAGACCAATAATCATAATCTAACTATTTGAGGGATCTATCAATCATAATCTAATTGAATCAGTAGATTAAAAAAAAAAAAATAGGGCAGGGCTATACGAATCTCTTATAATGCTCTTTAAAGCCCATTTTCTAAGTTTACTCATTATCTTAAAATTAGAATAATTAATTTTTTATTCAAAATATTAATTATTTTAAAAATACCTTCATAAACTAGTAAAATCAAATAACTTATTATTGTATTCGATAAAAAATTTATTACCAAAATAAAATTTTATTTGTTCTTTACATGAATTACTAATAAAAAAACATATATATATATATATATATATATATATATATAAATTGCTTGTTTCAACAATTTTTAATAAAAGTTTATGTTTTAATTGTATTTTTCAATAACAATTGATTTATTAATTTTATATTAACTATATACGCTATTTTTAAAATTATTCATATATATATATATATTTAAAATAATTCTTTGAAAAGATTAATATGGAGTGTACATAGAGGAGGCGTGTGTAGAAAACTTTTTGGTTCATATAATCTCTTCAAAAAATATATATATAATAACCTATTCAAAAAATTATAATAGCAAAAAATTGGTGAAGAATAGAACTTGAAAAATTTTAATATTAAAGTTATTAAAAACACAAAGCCCTTTCATTGGATTTGAATCTCTCTAAGGCTCTAAATTTATTATTGATTTTTTAACTAATGTAAAGGTATTGAAGTCATTTTACAGCAGCTATTCACTTTTCTAACAGGAAATTACTAACTGTAGGGACTATAATTTGTAATAACATTTATTTCCTCATTTTTTTAAACGACAACGTTTACTTAATCTGCAGATTCTGCCTAGCAGCATCAAGTAATTTCTAGTAACAATTTATTTATTTATCTTCCTTTAAAAACCCTAAGGTCCTTTCGTCATATTCTTTTTCTCCTTTGCGCGAAGAGTGAATTCTCGTGATCTTCTTCGATCTCTTAGTCGGTAACCGTAAGATTCGTACTTCTATTTTCTTATTCTCTGTGATTGGTATTATTTTAATTCATTTTATCCGACGTTATGTGGTTTATACCTAGACTATTTTGCAGTTCCATTTTGATGAATAGCTTTAGAAAACGATAATAGATACTAATGTAGATTTAAGTATGTGCAGTGGTGGACGTAATTGCAATTACGATACTATTCGTTTCGTTTACATAAGTAGTTACGATTAAGATCATACTATTTCCATTAGATTCGGATTTATAGAACTTCTTTACGGAATTATCTATTTTTGTTTTCTTCATTGAAGATCATTCTAGAACAGTTTACTAGATTCATTGGTCGTACTTGCTCTCATTCGAATTTATTAGTTTTGTTAGAAATTGGTGTATGGTAAAGGACAGTGACCTCATTTCTCAGTGTATGATTGGAAGTTCCCTTACCGGGGTTGATTTATTGAGTAATTGAGATGGAGGTTTCAGCATAAAGATGGCTCTTGTTTTATTTTCTACAATGAATAGGACTTGTTATATCTTGATTCTTGTTAAATATGTTCTGATCGCTTGGTAAAAGATGTTGATAAATGCAAATCTAGTCTTCCTCCATGTTTTGCCTGGGTGAAACTTGGGCTCTATCAAGTAATTTTCTTGTTCGAGCTCTGATTTAGTTTAAGTTTGATCATAACTTCTATTTGTTTCCTTGAACTCTTTGTTGTTTAAATCAGTGTCCTGTTTTCTCATCTTCTTGGGAAAACGTAGTTTTGTCTGATCACCCCGTAATGTCAGAACTGATAGTCTAGTTATTATTTCTGTTATTGACTTTCTGCATTTCTGTTAAGTAAGATCGATTGTTATATTGACTATTTGTGATGCTTTGAACCTTGGGATGGATCTATTTTGTTATATATTCTTGTATTTGTTATTGCAGATGATTGATGATCAAGACTTGGGCTTCTTTGCCAACTTCCTTGGTATCTTCATCTTTGTACTGGTTATAGCATATCATTATGTAATGGCTGACCCCAAGTATGAAGGCAATTAAGGCTGTTTTGTATTTTAATGTTATTGGAGGAATGATGATATGTTAGTTTCATAGACTGGTTATTTCTCGAATGGATAACTTGATGTAATTAAAACCCTTAAGCTTTCAGCTCGAATGTTATCCTTTTACTTGGATTGACATTTTACATTTATATATCTCTTTACTTTTGGTCTAGCATACTGTTTCCCTAGGCTATTGCTTTAGCATTTGATAGACATTGATTAACCTTATTAGTTGTATTAAACGGGCTGATGCTCTTGAGAAAACTGTTGCTCAAGTGTGGGATGTGAGTAGGTGACAATCTGCGCAAATTTCTAAAAAAAATTTTTTGGCCATCTGCGACCCCACTCCAAGGATTTTTGACTTTCAATTTTCTTCTTTGAGGTATATAATGGAATTATTTATTTCCTTTTCCAGTGTTGCACATCTGCATAGAGGATGTTTTGAAGGCATATGTTTATGTGTATCGAGTTTATTTTTCAGTGATCCACCAGAATGGAAGAATCTTTTCTTTTGCCTTGTGCAACCAAGGATAGGAGTTTTAAGTTGAACATTTCTAATTAGCTAATTATAAAGACAAGGAGGACAAGTAATATAGGACAATAAAGATATTTTAGAGATATTTTTTAGGGTTTGTTTTGTAATAAAATTGGGATTATCTTCCTAATTCAGTTAGGACCTCAAGTCGTTACCATTTTATTAGGTACTAATTTGTTTTCTAGTTAGGTTGTTTTTCTATTTTTTTTCTAGGTTTTTGGCCGGTATAAAGGTTTTAGGCTTAAAATATGGCTTAAAACAATCGGTCTCCTTCTAATTATCTCTTTTTCCTTCTTATCTTCTTATCTCCTTTTATTCTATCTCTATCTATTTATCAATCTAATACTTCTCCCTTTCTTTCTTTTTATTTACTCTTTTCTCTATTTTTCTTTCTATCTATTTCTCGTTTCTCCCCTCCTATATTTCTGTATAATTTTTTTCCCCTTCTTAATTCTTGATAGAGGAATTTGTGTTCCTCATCAACAAGTCTAGAATGTGATCCTCTATTCTTACTAACTGATTCTCAATTACAGTGTGTTTTGTTATGAATTTTTTGTTTTTGTTTTTAAAAGAATTTGAAGAATGAATCATGAGTTTGATGTTAAGTTAAGAATTTTGCTATTTATTTAAAGGATATGTGTTGGGTAATGAAGTCTGAAAATGATATTTGAACTTGAAATGCTTTGAAAAATGTTCAAAACAAGAAAATAAAATTTGAAAACATAAATAACAGTGGCAAATGAGTTTGAAAATTTCTATTAATAAGCCAACTCATATGGGTTGAATATTTTTTTTGGATAATCTCCTTTATGTCACATAAGATGATGTTGCTTTATTTATTTCTTAGACAGAACATTGATGTTACAGGAAATTTCGTAAAAATTTATATGCCTAGTAGGATTTTCCCATTTTAGTAATTCTTTTATTTCTTTCTCAAGCTCTCTTGTTTCCTTCATCAGACTACTAATGCAGAACCCTAGGCTATTTACACGAAGAACTATGCGGCTCTTAAGCTTTTCATCTCCGTCATTGGTGTTGATTTGGTTAGCAACTTGATTTGAATGTTGAAGAAAAGAGCCTAAAATCTCTTCAACCTCTTCTTCAAGGGGACTCAGACTCCTGTGGACATCTTCATTTGGTGATCTACCTAGCTCAATGTCATGAGATGCGGTTTTTTTTCGTAACTCTTTTTCAAGTTTCGTGAGGGACTTGAACAAGATCACCTCTTCAAGGCATTTCAGTGAGTAGCCAACCTTTTCCTTGAAACGCTCAAGATCACCGTTTATTTGTTCTTGGAGCTCCTTCCAAGCAACTTCATACCTCTCTGACGCTTGTGAGAGAAATTCAGCGTTATGCGATACAAACAGTAAGAGGTCTGCCATCCTTGACAAAGATCCCAGGAGTTTATGATAGCAAGTACTGTGAAAGGGCACGAACCAGAAGTTAGGCTCTGACTCAGCTTCTACAATGAAGTTCCCTAATTCATTCACAAGCGATTTCAACGCATTCTGTTTGTCTTTCAATGTTCTTGAAGTTGGCTTTTGGTTAGCATTAATAACTATGTCCTTAATGCCATCTCGAAGCACCCCCAAGCTTCGTCCAAGGTGAGTTCTGGCCAGAGTTGCCGCTCGGGTGGGCCGAAAAAGGATCTCTGTTGTGGTAAAGCAGACTAATCCGATGGTAGCCTCTGTTATTCGAGCTATGGCAAATTCACTTGGAGTACCATAATTTTTCCTTCCCAATATCAATAATGCCCCTATAACAGCTGAAATCCCACCAGCTTCACCATACATTCGACTGTGCCTTAAGAAACTATAGAAAATGATCCAGGGGAGCAGAAGTAACAATCTTAAACTATCAAATTTTTGGAACATAAAGTAACATAAGATTCCGTAGACAGATCCCATGGCTGTTCCTTGAGCTCGAGCATTCGCAACCGTGAATGTTGCTTGACGGTTTCTTGAAAAACTAATTGCAATTGTCAGTCCTGACCAGTAAGCGTTCTGTTTGTTATATATCAAACCAAAGAGCACAGCAAGACCTAGAGAAAGCGAGCACTTGAGTGCAAATATCAAGCTTTCACTACTTGGTAATATGAACAGACTGCTCCAGGTCCTTTTTTGTTTACTCTTTGCTGGATTTTGTGAATCACTTGATCCGTCAGTGTTAGTTTTGTTTTTGTCCCTTACTATGCACTCAGTGTCTCGAGCAATGGGTAAGCCATCTTGGAGGATTTCCATACAATAAAAGAAGAAGGAAGCTGGCACATCTTGGGTCGATGAAATAGTTTTGAGGGTCGACAAGTACTTGTCCTTACATTCTTTCTTTATCTCCGAAGCTGTTGCTGCATGCAAAGAGGCAGAGCACTTAGCTTGCTCTAGTTTTAGGCATATCTGTGCTTTCAAACTTTCTAAAACATATGTTAGCTCTTCATCAATCATGCCAATAGGGAAGGAAGCGCAAGAGGTTAAGGCCAGTTCCATTCCTCTAATTGGTGTCTCCAGTTCTTCCAATTTCTCTCTTGGGTTCCAGCAGTTGGGTTTTAAGAATCTGATTTGAGGTCTCTCCCACGAAATAACATCCTGTTCACGTGAAAATGATCTTTTTTAGCTAATTTTATTTGTGAAAGCTCATTCTTCACCTATCCGGGTGCATGCATGACCAGATGTGGCTATCAGAGTTCATATTAGCTAACCTGTTTGTGTTTGATACTGAAAAGCAGTTTGGCTCCTGATTTAAAGAGGAACTTCGCTTCGGAAATTAAACCATGTGCTGTAGTGTTGTCCTGGGCAGAAAAGGCCTTGACGAAGAGATTCAACCTCTCAGAAGCGTTTTCAGCATATAATCTGCAGGTTTGCTTAACCTGTGAAGTAACCAGTGTCATTTATAAGAATCCATATACAACGGTCCAAGTTCTTCTCAATATCCACTTCGACAGTTCGTATAAAAAGAATATAATATAACTTGCAGAACAGCATACATTCTAAGCAGGCAGACTGCCAATATCCTCGGCACCCATTAGATGTACATTGGCCGTGGGGCAGAAAGTGGATGCTTTAGGAAAGGCATTATTGGGAATTATTATGGGAATGTGACAGCCACTTGGGGACATATATCCCTAATCTTACTTTTACAATTCAGCTTAATTCCTGATGTCCTCCAACGAGCCAAAAGTCAAACGAGGATCTCCATATGCCGTAAGTTGTGAACTAATGACTTAACAAGTTTTTTGTATTGCAAATGACTACTTCAAGCATAAAGCAAAAGCAACTAGCATAGCTTTTACACAAAAATAATGCATGGCAGAAAACAGTTTGTCAGACACAGAATAATTTAAGCATTTAATCTATCAGTACAGTATTTATTCCTCATCTGGCATCAATTATTTTATCTCAATTGATCTGATAAATTAACTCTATATTATCAAACATTTGTCACGTTATTTATCTCATCTACATGATAGTTACAAATGTATTTGTATACAAAGTTAGATAAATAAAGTTAAAACACTAGTAATAATATATCTATTGGCATAGTCTTTAGACTACTTATAGAAGGACTGTTTTAAAAATTCGTGTTTTCTATTTAAGAGGAATAAATATTTTTATCTTAAAATATATCTAAATGACTCTTAAAAGAGATGTCATTTTTGTGTGAACAATGGAATGATGTGAGAATAATATGGAGGGTTATATGATATATAACTTTGACATCCATTTAACTTATGATACAAAAGTATTCCTTACTTATGATGTTCAATACGATACAATTAGAAGATAGGATTTTTGTTCCACTGTTTTTTGTATGAAATAGGTTGCTCGTCAATCTAGGAACCCTCTTTTATTATTATTATTATTATTATTATTTCATTTATATCTTAAATTTATCATAGTTCTAACCTGAATTTTGCCCCAACAGTTTCAGAAATAAATAAATAAAATAAAAGAGAGAGCATACTGTTATTATTTAGGGTTAAATCGGAAATCTACTTTCTTACTTACAATATGGTCTAAAATGGGTTCATCTTCCTCGAGACCCAATTATCCTTAGTAATAGAACATATTAGAGTGTCCCATTTGGTATAAGGGGATTTGTTTCCTATTAGAGTATAGTTTGTTTTTTTTTTTTTTTTTTTAAGATAAGATATTTACAACGAAATAAAAATTAGATTCAATTGATTTTAGAAAAAAAGCTTCAATATAATTGTGAAAGCAACTTAGAATACAAAAACAAAAAATAAGACAACTAACACTATAGATGTTGATATCATCAGTTTCAGTTCATGTTAGTTACCTCAAAATAAGCTAGGCGAGGATAAGGAAGCAGCATGGCCAAAACAGATGCCAAGGCGCCAAGAGCAGTGCTTGTTGCCACATGAATTAGGTGCATGACAACTCCAGTTTCTGCACCATGAATAACTGTACCTACAAAGACGATCACGATCTGCCCAAACGCTAGCCGCGTGGCCATCAAATTTGTGGACTCAGGCAACGCCACCACGAACGCTGTAACCGCCACGACCAACGCCGCTAGGCCACTATTGAACCTGCAAGGTCCAATTAATCCCAAGAATAATATAGAAGGTATCATGACTTGAACGGTGGCATACAGCGCATGCCAGCAGCCTTTAAGTGTGTCACCAAGTGTTGCATCCGAGACAATTAAGATGGTTGTTACATAAGAAAAAGCTGGAAATGCTAGTATGCGCCTGAGAGGTTCAGGGCCATAAAGGGTGGTGCAGCCTACTATAGTGCATGCTAGAGTAGTCCGCAATGCCGAGCTTAGTCGTACACGCCATAGTGCTTGGCCATGGTTTGTAGTTGTTGTTGTTGCCATTCGACCTATAATAGACTGCGAAAGGAAGGAGTTGTGTTAATTTTCTATATGCAATATGCCTAGTTTGAAGGGAAGAGGTTATGAAGGAGAGACGAGTCATGTCTCTTTCTTAAAGGAAAACTCCGCGAAGACTATTTGTAGACTGAAACATTATTGCTAACAGTAAACGCATTAGATGATTAATAGTCCAAGTAAATTTAAGTAGCGTAAGCTTTATAGAGATTTAGTTCTATTGCCTGTGGTCCGAACATTTTGAAATTTTGTCAAGCCCTAAAGATATATTAGTTCCAGGTTGTCTCTCTATTGGCTGGAGAATGGAATGGATTACCAGAGTTTAATGATCCTCCATGGCAAAAGTTAGTGGATGCCATTACCTTAGTGAACATTTTACTATCTGTTTGATCAATAATAGTAAGAACATTGATTAAACAATATTATAATCTGCTTTTATGCTCTTTCTGGAAATGTAATATTTGACGATTGCATGTGAATTTTATCTTTTCTCCCACGAAGGAGAGTGGGGAATAGCTCCATCCCTTTTGTATATACCATATTCCACCCAATATTATTCTACAAGTGGTTTACAAATATCACGTTCAGTGGAAAGAAATTGAATCTTGTGAAAATATTCTTATCCTAATTTGCTACTTTAAGTGCGAATTATATAGAAGAGTAAGCAGTGACTTGTAATTCACTCTATAATATTAGGCCATACCTGTGAATACAAACACTATCAATGACTTCTACTGTACTCTTTTTTGTTTCTATTTTTTACCACCACTCTCAATCATATGTTAGTTGGGAGGAGAATTCCTAAGCACTTGCTTCAGGCATCAGTTCCACACCACACCCTTTCTGAACAAATGGTGCACTATATTGCAAATTGTGGATAACAGAAGACAACGGACTGGTCAATTATTTTGAAAGACATGCAACATGCTAACCAAATGCTTCTATAGTCTGCACGTAGCAATGTGTTATTGTCAGACTCGTATGATTGTATTTATTACTTTGATAACAAATTGAATCGTGCAGGAACCTGTCATTATCTTAAACTCAACCTGATGATTTGCAAAGCTCTGGAATAATTCAGCGGCATTGACAATCCCTGGATTGAAAAATTTGACACATTCTGCAGAGACCTTCTAGCTGACAATTCGTGCCCAATTTTAAACCAAGGAAGTCTTTTCATTTCACAATCCTTGACTATCAAGCCAAGACGGATATAACAAGGCCGAAGACATCACAGATCACAAGAAAGGTTTGAGAAACGTAAGCAGCGGGAAGTGTTGGCGCAACTAAGCTTGTAATTCCTCTTTGAAATCTTATGTTCTTAAATATAAATATAAAATATGGTTTCCTTGTCAGATGATAGCTGATCGTCAAGTGTGTATCTGATCCTGCGATAGTTTCATTTATCTGTGGGGTCTCTCGCCCTGATCATCAAGCAATTGGCACCTCAAGTCCTCAGATGTTTACTAGGCAGCTATGGTGGACGGAGCACCCTCTGCCTGAGGGTACAGGGCACTTGAAGTGTGGAAGATTGAGAGAACAGAGCCCGCATATTATCCCACTTGATGAATGTCAATTAATATTGGTAAGTTAATGAATGAATCAGTTTTATCAATCAATTTTTCTGGTTTGTTCTCTTACGCGTGTTACTGAGTGTCAAGTTAGGCGCCTACTGCATGCCATTTTTATTTCCTTGCTCACGCCAAAAAATTAGAAACCGAAAAATGCTGGCAAAGAAGTACAAAGGACATTATAACATCTTCCTTTTTTTTTAAATTGGAATTTCAGGTAACCAAACAGAAGGGCCCGGAAGACTTGCAGATCGCTTCATGTTCTTAACGGTGCAGGCAGGCAGGCCTAGCTGGCTTTGCAAACCTGGAAAACCTGATTGGGCCAGATATGAGGGTAACCTTTGAATTAAAGAAAAATTTTAGTCTTTCGGAAGTTTAATCATGAGTCAGATTCAATAAAATTAAAAGATGACTGCCCTTTAAAACTTCAATCCACTAAATGGATCAAGAACAATGGATGTATGCGCTTTGTCTCTCTATGCTTATGCATGTTTACAAGTTCCTGTACTATGGGGTGGCTACTTAAAAACTAAAATTTCTAATGTTCTATTATAACTTGGCCCTCATAGTCATATCAAATGTAAGCCAGAAGTTAGAAGCGAGGCAGAAAATAGCTATACCTAAAACAATCACTTGCTTTGCCCTTATCATCTTGGGCGTCATTAATTACTTGGCTGTAGTTGTGCATTTTAATATAATGTTTTCCAATTTTTCCCAGCATGGTGTCCCTATACCGCTATGCAGCTAGAGCCCGAGATGGCAAGATCTATTCTGCAACGTCTTTCCTCTCTCAACTAACGCCAGGCAACATCTTTATGATCCTGTTGACTTAAACCATGAACCAGATGACATTTTATAATATATATTATATATATGTTGAGTTACTAGAGCATAAATGCTCATAATAACAGCAACAAACAACTCCGGGACCCTGGTGGAGGAACTGTTCTAACAGATACATCAGGAACTTCGATAACTAGTACTGTGGAGACAAGTCACGAGTGCAGCTTACCTAAAAAGTAGTTGTATTATCTCAATCTCACCTAAACCATCAATAAAACCAACTTGGCTCGGCCTGAGCTCAATTTGTGCTGGTGTCGTGAACAAGGAAGATATATAGTCATCATGCATACCTAAGCCAGAAGTCAATATGTTCAGACCTTTGCTACACTGTAATGAATGAGTTTCTCCTTCATAGCTTGATGAATAAAATAACTGTACCGGACTGCAATAGTTCCTCAACTGCGAATGCAATACCCTCTTTACAGCGCTCGACCTGGATGAACTATCATCGATTTGTGTTGTCCCTTCTAGTTAATAAGTCTTCTTCATTTGTACTGCGTGGAGTTGACCTATAAACAATATGCACCTAATTCATCAATACCTGCATATACTTGAATTCTATCATTACCATTTTTGAGTACATTACCGTGACAAACTGCACTAGTTGTCATACTATTAATCAAGATATCACGTACATTAGCGTTAGGCTGTCTGTCAAATGAAAAGAATAAAAAATATTGCACTAAACGTCCGTTGATTCGCCTGTTTGTCTTACATGTTATAGTATGAGCATGACCAATCTGCGATAGTTCAGTTTTTAGAGAAGCTTTTGTCTATGGGCCTAATTAGTAAAAAATTTCCTTTAATGTATTCCCAAGTCTGAGTCTTGAGTGCAACTTCAGATTGCTTTGCTTCGAATTACTTCTGAAGTTTTGTATACGAATAGTGCTAGACAAATTTATCATATGTCGTTAAGGATTGTATGCAGAATAGAATCATGCGTACTCCTTGCAAAAGGAACAGAAAATTAAGACAAATGGAGTATAGGGGAACGGAGAGAAAGATCAAAATTCATATCAATAATATATGAATTAAGCACCACTCGACAAGTACATTACTGTCAACTCTGAAACTACCAATATGGTGGTAGCATATAGTTGTAGAGTCCATTTCCAGGATATGACAGCACTTTATTATTGAAGAATTCAAAATGTCACCAAGCAAATATGGAATTCTTTTCCTTCAGTAGCAAATGTAAATATTTGACTCAATCATTTCCTCCCACATATTTAGTAAGTTTATACCATGGAGGTCAGCCTTATCTCTTGGGATTATTTTGTTAGTTCGACAGATGGCATAATTCTACTGATGAGAGTTATCCACAAATTGTAATAGTAGAGAGAAGAGTTGGTGGGAGAGTGGAATTCATTCTGCCTAAAGTTCTTTTACTTGTTTTAGAACTCCCTCTTGTTATCACTTGTATGCTTGAGTGAGAGGAAGGAGATTGAATTTGTGTTCCCTGTATCTTCTTTAAAGGGTGTACTCTTGAATCTTGATGTGGGCCATGTGGCCCGTCAAGGCACGAGAGGTTACAACCCCTACTTTAACCCAATTGAATTATGATGGCTGATTGAAGGACGAATTATGATTTTATATTGTTTTGAGTTCATATGAGTTTTAATTAATGATCTTACGTACATGGCCACGTAGTACATATAGTTCATTTGTAAGAGGTTCTACTTCCTTGCATAAGTGCTTACTAAGCCTAATTTCGTCGATGTTGAAATTGCATTTAGAAGATCAATTAGAAAATGGAAAACCAGGTCTCTGTCTTGGAGCTAGTGACTAGCGCAAATATTCAATATAAAACATAATGATGCTAATTGTTAAGGATTAAGGCCAAAAGTTTATATTTCTATCTGGAATTGGGATGTCTATCTATTGTACCTTTAGAAAACCAGAAAATCCAGCCAATTGTAACTTGGTGCCAAGCAAAGCAACATGGCAAGAGGGCTGAGACATATTGGACCTAATTTCTGAAACTTCCTGGACAGATAAGAAGAGGCCAGAGGGTCGAGATGGACCTAAATAATTTTCTGTAAATTTCTTGATATGAGGCAAGGTAGGTGTATCCTTAAGTTAAGACATACCTTAATCTATGAGTTTTCTTCTTCAATTTATTCTGATTATTTCACCATGTGAATGAACTGCATACTTTTTGATGCAGCAACAGGCTTACATTGTCCATGGTATTATACTGCAGAAACAGCCCATAAAACTCACAAGTCACGATATGTTAAGAATCATATGCGGGGTTAATTTGTACACTTTGTAGCAGCTGACATCTTGATACAGGCCTTGTGAGACTTGGCATCGAAACGGAACTGGTAACAAATTCCACCAAGTGGTCACAAGGTGAAAGAAGTCACTGGTGCAGTGACGTGGACATCCTCTCTGTCAATGGCCCAATGAGAAGTACATATATAGCACCGCATGTAATTGAATGATTTTGACTGGACAGGAAAACAACTTTTCTCGATTAAGAATCAATAAGTAAATCTTAAAGACAGAAAAAAATTTTATGAGAGGCGCACAGCTTTAATTGCTGTGTGTCAAATAATATAATACGGCTTATGTTAATAAATTAATAATGACTGAATAAACAAAATATAATATGCTACATCTTAGAAAGTGTTATCCAAGTGTAGGTAGTCTTAATTATAGTTCTCGATGAGTCCAAATATCGTATCCACAGGGAGATTTTTATTAAGATGAAGTGGTCCTTATTTCAATGTCCAAAATCCAAGAGCAAATGAATTGTAAATGGAATGTTGATTGATTTTAGAGAAGAAATTACCAAATAAAATTAATTCAAGTAAAAGACACTAAGACATCGGAGATCCACACTCATTTGAATTGTAAAAGTATTCTT